>JAFELO010001043.1:370361-391784 GCA_017140195.1 Eumaeus atala | reverse complement strand
GGGGAGAGGTGTAAAGGTGGGCAATGTATCGGCATAATAGTTATGTTGATGTTCATGGGAGTCGGTAGACTTAAAAAGCCTCCGATTACTCGTTTGTCCCCATATAAAAAAATATGTGCGGGCTGCCTCGGTTGCCTTTCCATTGGTGATAAGGTACCATTTCCACTTACATCTGTAGACTTATCCAGCTCTGGTTTACTGATGAAATTTTCTTCTAAATGCCTTGATGGTAATCTTCTTTGCCGGATATAATTATACCAAGTAAGACTTTTAATTATAGGTATAAGCTAAATGAACGCACCGTCCATACTTGTATTTTCTTGTTTCCTTTGTCTTTAATTTCTTTGAAGTTGTACTTCTTTTGTAATTATTTTTGGAAATGGAAAAATGATAAAAGTAAATGTTTACAATGCGCGCGCGCACCATCACTAAAAATCCACACCCTAAAGTTAGCTATAGTCAATGTTTTGTTTTTTATCTTGTTACGCCAAGGAATATAACTTCAAACGAGTTTACACAAGTACTTTACATATACTAGGGGAGCGAAGGAGTGGGCGGAGCCTTCTGGTGACTACCGACACCCATACGCCATTAGCGTGATGTGCTGGCCTTGTTCCCCTCCACCGGAAACTCGCTCACCGCACTACACCCAACACCACCTTGTTCGGCTACAACCAGAGCGTTACACACCGTAGACGTGTTAAGGACCGATGATACATCACTACGAAATACAAATGCTTTCAAGAAAACTATTAATTGGAACTTCTTATGCTAATGACTGCGTGTAAGACAAAAGGGAGCTCCGACAGAATTACTACTTGCTAGTCGACTTACTACCAAGATTGCTAATCCGAGCACTCTGCAAAGGATTAAACAATACATTTAATATGGGATACTGCCTGGATAGAATTTATTCCGAAAATATAATTATCTACAAATAAAAAAGGGTACGTTCTAATTTTAAAATTACGCTCCAACTTTTTTACGACCTATCTAGAATTGTCGCCACTGACTGGAGAATCGATCTACTACGGGAACATTTTCACGCTACGATTTTTTATGTTTTCTAATGTCAATTGATATCGGCCACTTTTGACGCTAGATTTCAAATGACATTTATGTAAGAAGGTCCTTCCAAGGAGAATAACGATACCGTCGTTAGGGTATCGCTCCTACCCCCCACGAAAGAACTAACGGTTTTTGTCTGCCTCGTGGTCTTGTGGTAAGTATTCAGGCACAGTCGTGAGGTCCTGGGTTCGAGTCCCGGGTATTAACGATCCGTAGATAGGCAGTTGGCGGTGATACACACGGTGCCTCGGAGCGCAATTAACGCGACGATCCTGCGTCTGACTTCCCGGTCGTGTCAGACTGCCGTCCCAACGGAATAGGAGAATGAGGGAACAGAGAGTACATTTGTGCCTGCGCACACACTTGTACACTATAATGTGTCCTGCGCAGTTGGCTCGTCTCTATAGAGTTGGCCGCCGTGGCCTAGACTCGGCTAGGGCAACATTATTATCATTATTATAAGGGTATAGTTCGTATAATGAATTCAAGCGTGATAAACTAACTTTGCAGGATGAAGAGAGAAGTGGTCGGCCTTCAACGGCCTTAACTCAAGAAAGCGTGCCAACAGTGAATAATTTAATTCAAGAGAACAGGGCGAGTTACGTACCAGGAGATTCATCCCTCGGTGGGGATGGCGTACAACTTCAATGAGGCACAGAAACAGGCTCGGTCGGAATGGTGGTCTGACATGATAGGTAAATTAGATGCAGGCTCGTCTCGGCATGTTTACGACAACAGGTGACGAGTCCAGGCCTCGTCAACACGATCCAGAAACGAAGAGGCAGTCGACTTTTTGAATGTTTCGAAACAAAGCGACACTTGAACTGCACAAAGTAATCGTATAAAACCGTAGAAAACACGAGTACGTAACCAACAATCATATAGCTTATGTGTGTTTTTATGCCAATATATGCTGTGCAACCTCCCAATGCCGGCCTAATTCGCTACACACACCACTACATTCTGCCTGTAAAACTTTTAAGTTTTTACATAAAGTACATGTATGCTGGCAGTTCTCGAGCCATCAGTGACGCGTGCCGACCTAGCTCATCTATATAATTCAAATATAACTTTAATTAAATGCAAATGTAGTCCATCCATTCAAATTAGAGAGTTGCGTATTCAAAACCGTTTTTACTTTACAGCCGGTAAGCGTTCTTCCCGGCTGTAAAGCTTCAGAGTCCGGATCTTGTATTTGTGTAATTAATTCTCCCCTTCATTAATTCCAAACTTACAATTCCAGTTACGTCACGAGGCTTTTTGTTACGTCAACAGAATATAGGCGGACATATAATCGAGTTGAATTGGCGAATAATTGGTTTAGCGCTGAGTGATTTCATAAAAAACTTCCTAGTTTTAACAGCTCTTAGTTGATACGAGTATAAAGCAGGCAATTGTTGAGTTTCTATTATATTCTATAGTAATATTATATAATGAAGCTGAAAAGTGTTTTTGTCTGTTTGTTTATTTTACAACTAATATTAAAAAATGTTTGTATGTATGATAGTTATAGTTCTATAACACGGAACCATAAAGAATAGGAAAGGAGTAACGCAGTTAAACAGCAGGTCGATACTAGTTTCCTAATAAAGGTAAAAAAGTAAACATTACCACTGTCCAGAAAATTGTACTTCGAAAAATCTGGTTGCCTGTACGTAGGCCAACAGACGACACAATTTTACGTGATAACGGTTCTCCAGTTGGCGTGTGAACGCATCGCCCGGTGAAATGAAAGGGACGACTTGTTACGCTCCTTCGCTCGGTTCTCTAATTGGTGTGTGAACGCATCGCCCGATGAAATGAAACGGACGATTGTTACGCTCCTACGCTCGAAGGCTCTGCTCTTTCGGAACACTACTATTACTCCGTAATGTACTACGTAACTAAGACGTCACACTGTGTCATATATGCAAATACCGTTATCGATTTAAAAGACGTTATCACGTCAAATAATGATTGAAATATATAGTAAGTAGTAAGTAGTAAGTAGTTGAAAAAGGATTTTTCAAATATTTAAAATAATCACGCCATGGGTAGTTAAAATTGGCACTAGAACAAAATGGAACGTCTTCTTTAAATAATTTAGAACACATTCAAAGGAGCTTCATTTAGTTCTGCCCGCTTTCGTTTCTTTGTTCAATCTCAGCTCGTCGTCCAACTTTCGTACTGTAAAAATTCCTACGTATAACATTTAAACATTATACCATAAAGTACCACGTATTATCAATTAATACATTTTTACTTATTTTTTTAGCTCGCAAACTGTCCCAACACATTTGTCCTGGAGCTGCAGAATGAGTTGTCAAAACATAGCGGATAAAATCTTGCGTGGTGCGACTGTCACACACTTTACTTCGAAAACTATAGACTTTAACCCGTTTACTGGATATTTCCGTAGCATTTTTGAAAGATACTTCGACACTATCAATGTCTTGCCACAACGAACGCAAAAATAAAGTTTGTGTCAAATTCAGTTCAATCGAATTTTTAATCGACTTTAAAAAAAATCTTACTCTCGATCTCGTATGTTTTCTACTGTTTGTTACTGGATTACGTCGTCAATTATGGATTTACAAATTCCTTTTTTCTTGGAGAAATTGAGGGCTAAGCTCACATTTTAAATGCACATACGTATTTCTTCGCAACCTTTCTAGTGTTATTCGAACTGATGATGTAGTGTAAACATTAAAAAGGGGATCGCGGCTTTTTACAAATTGTGAAACATTATTTTTTTTTGAGGGATATACTCCTGTCATCGTCGCTTAGTTTGGGCCTGATGCTGGAATTCCGCAGAAAATTGAAAAGTTGCAAGATGCATAAACGTGAATGTTATAAGCTCTCTCCGGCCATATTAAGATATACTTTGTATAATAACATCTGTGTAGAAATGCATAATGCATATATCCATGACCACAGCGGGGTTCGAAGCCCCGACGTCTGGCGTAATATTTGTACTAAACGCCAGCATATTGGCATTAATATTGCAGCATTGCATTAAAAATGGATATGTATATAAGATTTGATGTTATAGTGTCAAATCTAACACATTGTCAATACGCTGTACGCGGCATTAGTACATATATTTTTAAAGACAGAATATATTGATTTGCATATACTCAAAAAGAATACCAAAATTATTTTGTAACACAACATTAAAAATCTATGGGACCTTGCAAATCGGTCTCAAACTATGCACTTGCTGGCATAAATATTAGCGTATTTCTACCTATTTTCTAGATCCATATCTCTTTACATCATCTTTTATGACACGCAAAATCTAGTAAAAAATACACTGCAGTACTCATTCAGCTAAAAAAAAGCTAAGAACAAATTGTGTCTGGTAATAGTGCGTCAAGCGGCGAGAAGTTTCGAAATTAAATCTTAATTAAAACTTGAGAAACATTCACTGAAACTGTATGAACAACAATTGCTTAGTTGTTTTCAATTACAAAACCAACTTCAGAGTTTATTTTTTTTAAGGGCGTCTTAGGAATTTGTGCCCGGTCAGCCATATTTGTTCAGAATTTAAATTACATTTAAAAACACTGCAAATATTTCTTGTACAAAGGCAGTATTGGCAAGTTTAATTTTTATATATTTTCATCAAAAAGAGGAAATCGGTACATCTGTAAGCTCAGTCAATCCACCCGTGACCATGGTTGCTGTAGAGCTTCTGAACTGTCGGGCTAGTTACCACCATGGTCTCATTCTTTTATTCCAAAATAACATCAACTGCCTCGCGGCATAATAGTCACAAATCGTGAGGTCTGGTGCTCGAATCAGGAATGACAAGGTGACGTCTGACGGGTCAGCTAGTATCTATACTTATTATAACAGCAACTGCCTCGTAGGCCAGTGGTAATCATGTTCATCCCGGGTTCAAATCTCAAGTCGAACCATACATAAAGAAAGTGCTATTAGGATTTTGCGAATTTAAATAACTGACTGCGAGTTTGGAAGTTGGCGTTGTTACATCCCCGTACCTCGGAGAGCACGTTAAGACGTAGGCCCTGCGCCCGATTTCTCTTAGATCGTATCGGATAGCTAAAAAACTAGGCCTCTTCAAGAAAAGGGCCTACTCTCACCTGTTGGCAACGCGCCTGCACTAATTCGACTCCTGCGGGTGTCTATGGGCAGGGATTGTTATCTACCACCTGCTCGATTGCCACATTACAAAAGAGAATTGACAGTTACTTGTGTCTGCGCAAACTGTACTATAACAAGTTTCGTAGCCGAAAACCATGCCTTGTGAACTGCAACTATTGCATTTTCATTTTGACATAATTCTTCAAGAAATAATTCAAAGAACCTTTTACAAATCATTAGGCTAGTCTTGCATATATCATAATCGATTAGTGTCATGAATTTATACCACAGATTACGAAATAGTTGCGTTAGCTTTGAGTTACAAGTTTCGCGATATGTTCGTGACACGCGGCAAAGTTTACGATACATAAAAATGACACAACGATGCCCTACAGCTACGTATCAGTTAAACAACTGTATAACATATAGGATGAACAGTAGCATTTGAAGCTGCATATTTACGATCTGTTCGTAACAATCTGTACACGAGACGAGACTACGTCAGTGCGTGTTAGTTTACTATAATTTAGTTCAATTATACACGAGCGAAGTTTTGAGAAATGATATGTTTTTGAAAATTAAGGTGCCAAGAGATTCCTAATTGTAATCATTGTCAAGTAATGCTAGGAAATATCTGCAATGCGCAACGACACGATATTAACATTAGTATCACCATCCTTGTTATCACTGTCATCACCTAGTATTTTCACTCTAATTCTGGAGTCTCCAAGGCATCGATTTAATTTCTCCGAAATTCAACATTCCAAGTAATGAGGTATTCTAGGACGTAGGCATATTTTTTGTAGCAGTGCCTTTTACCTATCGAAGCGACTCACAATCACAAGTTATGTGATGCAGCTCATATTCCACTAGAGTGGACGAAGGTAGCAACGCAATGAGCCTCCTATCTTGGAAGCCCGGAAACCCTCCGAGGGCGCCTAGAGCTACAAAGGCTAGCTAGCTACAACACACGCTAAGAAGGTGCGAAAAAGCATCGAGTTGCGGAAACGGTCCAAGCACCAAGTAGATGCGACGTCTTGTCCCCACACCTCCAATGGGCCACAGGACTATCATAAGCCGAACATTAATTCAAGCCGGTAAATGTGATCGAGACCATCTAAACCCACATCAACAAGACGTTCTAGTAAACGTATAATAGTCACGAGATGAGATTATATTTTACTTTTGTTTTTTATATTATATTGTGCAAGGAAATAAAGCCCAATGAGGATTTTACACCCAGACGACGCTTTGAATTGAAAGTATATGGTAATGCTGTTACCAAGTGAGCACATACTATTCTTTTTATCCATGTAAATATCAACAACGTTTACCTTAGAACTTATGTAGTATTTCCACATTTTGTGATGAAAATATTTCCTGTAATAGTTTAGTTTGTTGCACAACACTAGTTTTAGTCTAACTTATAAGTATACTGTTTACATTTTTACGGCATTTACTCTAATGCTAAGAAAAAGCTGATTGGTTAGAGGCCCTCTGAATGGCTTTCGACGCGAGCGCGTCCGATTAGTACAGTCGACACTCCGACCTAACTTCCGAAAAAATCCAACTACAATTAAAAAACCGTTCGATGCCCTAGAAATGTTAGAAACTACAATGGAAATTAACGAGGCCATGATTGGCGTGATCGATTGCAAGCGGGACGTGGTTGAAGTATATTGTAAAAGTAAGTTACGAGCAGGAAAGCTGAACTCTCAGATGAGACTCTTGGACTTATGAGGGAACGCAAAGCACTCGAAGATGTTACGTCTGCCGATGTCAAGCTTCTTTCAAACGAATCCGCAAACTAATACGCCAAGACCTACGCAGCTCAAATACGCAACTGTTTACTTAAGCGATTTAGTAGAATATACGGTCGAAGGTTTATGTGGAGAAGCTTGGAAGAAGTCATCTCACAAAGGTTAGGACTGATTCTGGGATTACCGTTTCTTCTCAGACTGTGATCTTATATGAGATCGAAGGTATCTGTAGCAAGTTGCACGTCGCACGCTCCTCATCCGGATATCCTAAATAACGATCCGCCTGCAAGCCTAACATGTCATTTGTAAGGCGATCTGCCGGACGTCAGGTGAAGTGTGAAGCTGCTTTAAGCTCCGGGGAAGGACGGAATTACAGTCGAGCTCCTTAGAGCAGGAGGCGAACCTGTGTTAAGAGAACTGAAAAATATTTTTAATTTTGTCCATCAGCGGGGCGTACCTCCCAAGGCATGGCTTGGAAGTGCCGTTGCTTTGGTTTTTAAGAAGGATGACGAATCAATTCTTCAAAATTATAGACCAATTTCACTTCTTGGCCATATTTACAAGTTGTTCTCAAGAGTTTTGACGAACCATCTCACCGCAAAGCTTGACGAATTCCAGCCACCGGAGCAGGCTGGGTTTCGTAGAGGATTTAGCACCATGGGCCACATTTTCAACATGAGGCAAGTTGTACAAAATACACATGAGTTCAACCAGCCGCTGTGCCTTGCCTCTGTGGACTATGAGAAAGCTTTTGACTCTGTAGGAACCTGGGCTGTTCTGGAAGCTTTACAGCGATGTCAGGTCGATTGGCGATACGTCGAAGTACTGAGAGCATTATATGACGCTGCGTTTATGTCCGTTTCCACTCCGGGATGTCAAACAAGGCCAATCTAATTGCATCGAGGAGTGCGATAGGGGGATGTTTGAAGGCTTTAAACTGGGCAGAATGTGACATAATTATCAGTAATATTATATTAATATCGTTAGAAGGATTTGGTTGGGTTGGGCAGCACTTCGTCACATTCACACGTCGCCTATACCGCAGAGCTTGAAGACACAAGTCTTCAACCAATGCGTTTTCCCCGTGATGACCCTACGGGGCCGAAATATGGCCTCGTAATTTAGGGCCGGTCAGCAAGTTTGCGGTAGCTCAAAGGTCTATTGAACGTGCGGTGTTGGGTGTTTCTCTGTCAGAAAGAATTCGTAACGCTAGTTTTAGTCTAATTTATAAGTACTTTTTAAAATTGTTTCAATATTGTGATATTAAAAAGATAATTTTACATGTGTATTCGAAATGATATAAAATCATTTTGTCTTTCAAAGGCCCCCAAAGTAAACCGTAGTATGATTCATTGTTTTTTCCGACCGTCCTTAGTTAATAACCAAAATGTCAACGGTACTCAATTATTTTAATCCCTTTCCACCCTATTATTAAGTTCGGGCCCATAATACTCGACCTCCGTAATTTAGTTTGGGTACTTACACACCTACGTATTATATTATCAATTTTATATGTTCTATACAACTGTATATATAATCGTCAGTAAATAATTGTGTAGTGTACGTATGCCACTGCTAAATAACAAAATTGTTGTACAGATGCATAGTATAATAAAAGTGTATCTATAATTACTAACAATAACAATGGCTGTTTTAATGTTTATGGTTAGCCTTTAAATAAGAAAATATATATATAGAAACAATAAGAAATATCTTACTAAGGTGTAAATCTGTTACTATCATAACCATTTTCGTTATCTCATAATATTAGTATATTATTATTTATAAAGCTGGCCAGTTTCGTATAACTAAAGAAATTTAATTAGCATAAGGGGGAAAACGAGCTGACCTGTGTTTACTACTGATGTTCATATTTGTAACTTAGACGTGTTGGCCTCCTTTCATTCTCTTCTCCCACAAGCCACCGGAAAATTCCGAAGTGTAAGAAACGCTATCATGTTGCGGCATTATGACGTAGCGAGGAATAACTCCGCAGATCTAACTCTTACAAAACCCAAAAGCGCAAATAAATAAATGAAGAAATTCTCAATTTATTTATTTGCACGTTTCAATTACACAAAAATATCGTTAGCTAATTGACTTTCAATATCTTAAAAACAAACAGCCTGTGTAAACATAAAGAGCATCGAATAAAACGTTCGGTATTAATTAAAACGCGCCGCCTATCTCCAGGTTCCTTTAGGCGGCCATTTTTGGAATTAGTTTACCTTTAATTTAGGTAAGCGCAGTGTCGACAATGGCATAATAAAAACAACAAACGAACTCCAAGCTTTCGCTATAAAATTAGTCCATAATCTGTATCGACGATTTATAAAAATTATGGATAGATGTTTTTGGTCGCGTCGAATTTATTTTGTCTGTGTTGTAGTAGTTTTTTGCTGTCTAAAACCATTTCCCGATAAAACTAAAGTCATAAATTGTGTAGTAAATAATAAATGTGAACATAAGAATGCATTTGAGTCAAATAGGACTCGCAAAAAAATATTTACGCGACACCTCTGCAAAGTGACAGCTTGTCATGTTTCGGGGCCATATGTGTTTCCGGTGGCCCATTGCGGGGAAACGCGAGGGAGGCGTGCTGATAGCTCTCTAAGCGGATGTTTATAGTCGTTAGTAGGTAGATGAGAACCCGTTATATGTGTCGTAGTCGTATTGCACAAATCGCCATACAACATTACGGCTAGCCATTTTCAAAAACATGGCCGTTTCGTTTTGCAGCGGGTCACCGGACTGTTATTGTGAGATGTTCACAAATATGGCGGCTGCCTTTTAGCCAAATTAAATATCTTGATTTTTGGCAGTGATACTGATTGATACAGTTATTAGATCGGGCCGAGTGTTTTGAGTACAAATAAAAGAATAATAGCAACAGAGAAGAAGGTTTAACCTTCGAACCTGTCTGTATGTAGGCTTTTTATTTTTCTGTATTCGAAATCTACGCGATTGTTGTTGTCATATCAAAGAGCAAATCTTGTATGCGATCAATTTTCTCAAAGCCTACCGAACATGAATATCACGAGGTTTTCAAACATAGATAGTGATGAATAAATAGTGCAATTCTCGAGAGGATTTAGTGTATAATTTCTTAAGTAAAAGTTTGTACACGGACAAATGGACAGAGCCGGGGCAAACCGCTAGTTACACTTAAATTGATAGCAGACATTTTCAATTCCGTGCTCAAGGAGAATGCAGAACGGCTCGTGTTCAAATATTTCTCTCACGCTAGTTTTTATTACAAAATTTATTTATGTCTATAAATTTAAATTATGACATAAAATACTACGGAGCCCTCGGAGAACTTTCCTGTTTTATTGGTCGGAAAATTGGACCCTGATACGACCTCACGTAGTTTCTGCCCCATTATCCTCGAAGTCATCGCAATATATGTTTTCTATTCTGTAACTCAGCTCAAACCTAATAATACATATTCTAAGTCTTAACACTGGAAAGAATCTCAAGCTTTTAGTGTATCAGCCATAAACACTGACAGTTTATATAATTTCAAATCGCTATTATTGGTTACACTTATATCGGTAACGAAATCTAGTATTTATAGCATTATGTTCTTAATTAAACAGATAGCTTCAATATAGACTTATACCGAGGTCAGTATAGAAACACCTTTACTTTTATCCAGAGCTGAAGAAATAAATGAACAGCGAAATGGCAAATCGAACACTTTCATTCAAAATTAAATGACATAGAAATTGCTCACCACTAAAAAGGCTAATAATATTTTTTATGATACAATTTGTCCTTGCGTTTGTCTCTCTCGCCAATCATAAAAATCATCATCATCAAAAGATAAACACGTGACTGCCACGTGGATAAACGAAGCGGCGTGTAAGTTGTCTGCCTTATTATCTGACAATATTTGGAATCTATGATGCGGACAATTTCTCTGCGAGAGCGGTATATTGAGTGCAATTACGACAGTCGCCACGTCCCCATTGACGATTCGGCTCGCTCTCAATATTCGTCGGATATCGTTTGATTTTAGTCAATATTGACATATTAGCATAGACCTGTATGATGAAGCGTTGGTTGATTACCATTCGTTGTTTGGAAAATATTTTACGATTATCCAACGACAACAAGAACACACAATTGCGACAGATTCTCACGGGTTGTACGGAGAGAACCGAATGTAGTAAGATACTATCCTTAATTTGCCTTAATTCACAATAATTACTATATTATAATCACAGTTGATGCTGAAGGCTAATTCCTTCCTAGAAAAATATCTATAGTTACCCGCTGCATCCCTATTCATCTGTTTTGCAAGTGGATGGCTATCCCCATATCATCTCCCTAAACATGAATACAAAATTCTTCGCTAATCCATCAAAACCTACTTTATCAGAAACCAGCGGCGCTTGTGACAAAAACCCTATTCCGTTCCGACAAGAAAATATTTATATAAAAGTTTCCCAGTAGTTAAACAAAAGCCGCGAAACACCAATACAATAATAAGCATTGTTCAGTACGCCGCGGGGTCGTATCGGTGTCACTGGGATGTTTGTGTCGACACATAAACCACAGCCAGGTGATTACCGTCAGCAGTGGTAGCGTAAAGTGGAATAGATTATACACGCAATTACCGACACACGACGTTTATTGATATGATATATGCTATGTTGGCGCATCTGTGCGTATTATCTGCCCACACGTCCGGTTATGGACACATGTGAAACTAAACCTGCCGCGTTACTCCGCTTTTTGCGGTTTCATTAATGCTAATATAGGATTCGGATTCACTGACATGATGGACATTGTATTTTACATACGACACATAAGGTTTATTGACAGCCTATGTATTATATATAGGTACATATGAATGGATGATCAATACTAGCGCAAAAATGACTTAAAAGATTTAAAATAAAATATGACAAAATTGAGAGTGTCGTATATAAAAATAACTTAAAAGATTTAAAATAAAATATGACAAAATTGAGAGTGTCGTATATAAAAATGACTTAAAAGATTTAAAATAAAATATGACAAAATTGAGAGTGTCGTATATAAAAATGACTTAAAAGATTTAAAATAAAATATGACTAAATTGAGAGTGGAGGAGAACATTTCCATTTTTTTTTAAATCAACGCGTCGATTTCTAATAATATAAGATACACGATTTAATACTGGACTGTGATTGTGACCCGTCCGTGATTATACAATAACGTATTTTTTAGCAAAACCAACCTCATGCGCATTACTTTAAGCCGTTTGTGCAGTGCCTAATTTTACAGTGTGCCCATCTTTTACACGGATGGGTTTGCGACGCTGAAGGTATTCTTATAAATGAAATATTTCAACACATTGCTGTATTGTAACATAATCTGCTGAGCACCTAGACTACAGTCGGGAGCCGTGCTCTGCTCAAGGCCTGTCAATTTGGCTGCGCAATTGTTTGTCCTGATATTGTTCTTTCACCTGAGATAAGATGTATGACCGTAACCGCCTCCGCTCACCACATCCCGGCAGGAACGCGGTACTTGTTCATCACCTCACTCGGTCGTTGTAAAAATTGAACACCGCATTCATAAATTCTATTTTATAGCAAAATAAAAAACTTTTTATACGTGTAAAAATATAATCGCATACAAAAATATAATAAAATATAATGTCATAACATTCATGTTTATGTCTTCACATCTTCAGTTAATGTATAGCCGATATAAAGGAAACGGAAAGCACTTTCGAAGATGGGTAATACAAAACACCTATCAAGAGGGAAGGAGGGATTTCCATAATTGAGCGCTATTCGGGATGTTTGTTTCGTACCGAGAAATTTATGATTGCGATTTATGCGTCCTCGCGCGCCTCTTTCTTCGCTCATCGATTGTGATATTATTTACTGCAAATGTTTGTAGTATTATAACATATTCCATGTTAAGTTTTACCAAACACTAACTGGTTTTTGATATAAATTAGTCTAGTTGTAATAAGTGATCGTATTTGCAGAAGGCCCGAGGCTAACAGTGTTACACAATATTACAGTGAATAAGCAAAGGATGGATAATTTTATTTAGGAAGACGTAGAGCCACTGTTCCACGGTAACAATAAAGATACCACTTATCTTATCTTTATGTTAAAGAATATCATTTATTATCTATTTATTATATATTTTCAGTAAGAGGCAGTGCCGAGCTGCATTGCAGCGGAATTGGGCCGGCACGACTCGGGAGGTACCTCTCACTCACTTGTCGCGTTTTGTGAGTAGCCGGTGGTTTGTGAGTAGCATTGGGTGAGGTGAAAAGGAGAGCTACGCATCGGCATAGTAAATGTGTTGTGTGTTCATGGGCGTCCGGAAGCCGTAGAAAGACTCCGACCGCTCGTGTGCCCCTCTATATGAAAAAAAAAACATAATTAATTACAGAAACTATGAAAACTGCAAATAAGAGGTGGCTGTTCTACAAGGTTTATTGCAAGGACCCACATTATTAAACCAGTATGTATTAAAGAATACAATTGTAAATGCCATTCAAACAAATCGATTTCATTCTAAATTGTACACATGCAAATAGGATTTAATGAAATATACAATTACACAATAATTAAATAAACTGCGTAAGGAAAAGAAAAATTGAAATTAGATAAAATTTCAAAATTAATTAAGGCTAAGTCACTCGCATTACCTTTCATATTTTATTCGCGGTAGTAAATCCTAGTCTATCCGACAAGTAGCAAAGGACAAGCGCACATTAACCGACCCGGCTCCGAGACAAGTTGGAAGCGGAATTTCATTTCAATTACGTGAACGGAAGAGGAACGGGTGAATTTAAATAGAACGGCAAGATGTGCCCGTTTACTTAATCCGCGTTTTCTTTCACTAATGTAATCCGATTGGGAGCGATCTCGCTCGCTGTCATTGCTTATTGAAAGCGCAACGGGGCTTGGACTATCGATACTAACAGTTCGTCGACGATCATAAACTTTTTCATAACGTAAAAACAAAACTGTACTCGACCTGGATTTTTATATCCTCTCGGCGATTCTATTTACTCTAACTGTTTCAATACCTCATTATATTTCAAGATATTGGAAATTTTGCTTGTTTTGGCGTATTTTTAGATACTCTTAAAGATTTTAATAGAAGGAACGTTTTCAATGCTAATAAGTTAAGTTGATAGAATAATTTATATCGCTATGACTACTATTTCCGTATAATACTGTTAAAAGTTACTGGAAAGTCAACATATATATAGCTTACCGTTCGTCGAAAAAAACAAAGCTCAAGTTATATAGTAGTATATATTTTTTTGTAAAAGCTAGTGCAATGCTGCGTTACAAGTTTGCAATAAGCCATAAAAATATATCATAAAAGTGTAGAGTGCGTCCTACATTACGCGTGTTAAAGTCCCTTTCACTTTAAAACTCATTTAATCTGTCAGTTATCATTTCTGTCGAGGATTTAGTGTCAAAGTAAAATTCGCTACGATAAATAGGCTGCAAAAATGTGTACATATTTTGAATAAAATGTAAAACTTCGTGCTAATGGTAATTTAGAAATTAGATATTCTTCTTTTGTTATTATATATTTTAGATTTTATATTACCATATTGCCCGCAGTTTCCTGCCACTATGCCGTCCTCGCTTTGTTTTCTGAACTTACGTCTACTGGATCGGCAATCTTTTTGATAAAGTCATCGCAGGTAGTCCGAATGATATGATAAAACTGTTGATACCAACAACGAATTTAATCACAGGAAAAATAGGAGTAGAAAGTGATTCCAGTTTCTTTCCCCGTCCAAGAGGAGGCAATGAAATTATATCATATTTATTATCATCAAATTGTCCACTTCCCAAAGCTTAGCGAAACATCGTAGGAACACAGAGTGAGTCATTTAAGATTTAGGTTGTAAATTACACATACCACTGCCAGAAGCATTGGAACTAATGATAGTGCAATGGTACCCGATTGTGGATAGTCAGAACAGGATATTGACTTGTACACTTCAAGCTTCATATAAACAACACGGTTGAACAAGTGTTTGTGTACATGTAACTTTTTTAACTTTAACTTTTTTTGAAACACTAAAATGTTGACTACAGCCAACTTCAGGGTATCGGATTTTCGTGACGGTGAAAAAAAATACTCTCATCATTTTTCCCTAACCCGTTAAATAAAGTACAACTTCAAAATGAACACAAAATATTTATCAATTTCTTGGAAGAAATTGATAAATATTTTTACACAACATTAGATTGAACAGTTAAATTTTGAATATTGATAGTTCCATGCTGTATAAATAATTTTCTAACCAGTGCTTAATTGAGTACAGGATAAAATAAAAGTCACTCAGGACATGGTAATTACAAGACGATAATACCGTAAAGAGTTCTCTTAATAAGGCTGTACACATAAAACAGTTGAATCTGGCTAATTAAAAGCAATAAGACACAGTAACGGCCGTCGGGAAAGCCAAGGCGTTTTAATAAAGGAACAGCTCTTGGGCTCCTTCCAAACCAAAAATGATGTCAATTATTATCTCGGAGATACAAATTGGGTGGAAATAAATTTGAAGGAATGCGATCTCCCATCTCATTCTAGTACGCGTGGCAGCCAAACTTCTCATAATGGCGTTGTAAATCAAAATTGTCTTGTAAATGTTAATGAAGAATGAAAATAGTAATTAACGTTCGCAACTTTAATTATCCCTGATAAATGACTTATAAAGTTGTAATTGCATTTGATTACGATATATAAGACTGCGTTTACCAAAATGTGTAGTTTACTCTTGTGTGTTCACTTACTCATCAGAAAATATATGCATGATACAACTGACTTAAAAAATATCTTTTCCGCTCTATTATCTGCTGCTTGATAAACTTTTAGGAAGACTAAATTGTCAATAGTCAATTTTAGTACTAATGTGTCAATATTAACTGAATCGATTTGGTAAAGAGAGATGTTATGAAGATGTATATATATATGAGAAAAATATTATGGTTCTTTAAAGTAAAGGTAAGGCTTCTTCGTTACCAGTGTATTACACCGCTGGCATTTTTTATATCGTAATTGTTTAACTTTGTACATCTTAATAGAATCTTATTCCTAAAACAGCTTTTAATTTCTTGCAGTTTTTAATTGTCTGATGTTTCGCTTATGCACGCAATGTGAGTGCATAAGGGTAATACTAGACTTATGTCCATCAAATGAGGGAACTCTCGAAGAACTAGAAAGGTGGTGAATGATCCGCACTTAATATATTCACTTGACCCATGACACAGGTACTACTCGAATAAATCAAGTGACCATATTAGTAATACTTAAATATTCAAGTGATCATAGCGATCAGGTCGAGATGAATACGGAATTATGACACGTAAAACCTGACTTACAGCGGTTACGTCATTAGGGTTCTACGTACACCTACGTCACATAAATATCGCGCACTCTACGGGCGTGTTTCAAAGCGAGTCCAACCGCTAATTTATCATTACAATTTTCTACCAATGTGTCAATATCGAGTATCGAAACGGTTTGTTATACAAACCCCTATCTATCATAACAAACAGCACACCAAATCTGGTTGTTCCGTGGTCCCAAATGATTAGCATTTTGGAAACTCGCACGCCGCGGAACAATGTAGTTGGAAAGTCCCAACTTCCGGCGAAGGCATGTTAGGTTGAATAATTAAGCGATAAATCTGCCAAAAGTATCGCACCTGCAATTAGTGTACCCATCCGTTACTGTTTACACTGTTCCTTTGGATTAGCAGCATACAACTCTTTTGTCTTCATTAGACCCCGTGTTTAATCGAAAAAACCTTTTATCGGACGCGTTAACAGTATAATAAATGTTGCACTTGGGCCGTCGTAGTCAAAGAGGGATTTAATTCGGTTATTGCTGTATTTCGTCAGCTGGCCAAGCTACCAGTTCAGAGCATAAAATAACGCACATATAAAATTGAAAACGTAACACGACGACCGGATCGCCCAGTTATCTCTCAGTGATTCTCTGGCGCCAGAATCACAGAAATTCTTAAGTATACAAAATTTATTAAATTTATGGAAATATTAAATACATTTCCGTTGTCCAGTGACTGTAACGCAAGTCCTTACGTACTTGCCACAGGACGAGGTTAACGTGGCGTGATAAGTCCACAGAGATATTATTATATCCGAGCTTCAAATACATTTTAATGTAGCCAGCGTCACACGCATAGATACGCTCTGAAAACATTAGCCTCCCTAAGTCGGGAATTCAGAAGATTTTTATTCTCTATTAAGTTACCAGTAATAAGTCCTTAATAAGTTTAAGGCTTCCAAAGTTTATTATAAAGTGTCAATTAGCCATTGTTTTATATTAACCTCTGTCACAGTTATTGACTTGTTCTTCGAATGGCTACTTAACCGGTACCTGTGAAACCAATCATTTGCCAGTTAAGTTCCTGAGACTTGCCGGGACTTTAACAAGGAACCTGTAATACTGGACCTTAGAGAAGGTAAAAAGAAGTTCAGAATAATGATAATATACTTCTTTCAGGCGTTATCGTTTCTCTTTGTACCTACATACTATGGGCCAGGGGTACCTCTTATTCCTTATTAGGATGCGGTAATGCCATTATTTCTTACATTATTACTACTAATGTTGTATTCGAATGTTTTTTGAAATGTTTAGGACGAGGCAGTAGCATGCTGCGTGCATGCATTCCGTTGCATACGAGGATGTAGTGTCATGCATGGCACTACATCCTCCTATGCAACGGAATTGGACCGGCACGACCGGTGAGGTACCTCTCGTTCACATAACATCGCCGTCAAGTGTCATCTTCGGTGTCGCATTTCGTGAGTTGCCGGTGGCCCGTTGAGGGGTGAGAAGGGTAGGTATGCAGGTCGCCACGGCTTAAAATACAACGTAAAAAAGAGCCAATGTATGGTTTTTGGGGCCGCTTGGTGGGACATGCCCTAGAAATGTACCACCGATGCTGCTCTCAGGGGTCCCTTTTGATATAGTGGAGCAGCTTAGTGGCCTGGGACGTGTGATCCACACCGGCCTCAGGCACAATGCAGACATTGGGCGGGAGCGAAGGGCCCTGTCGATCAGAGCTAACATTATACCCGCGGGTTAGCTTAGTTACCTGGGACGTGTGATCCACACCGGCCTCAGGCACAATGCAGACATTGGGCGGGTGCGAAGGGCCCTGTCGATCAGAGCTAATATTATACCCGCGGGTTAGCTTAGTTACCTGGGACGTGTGATCCACACCGGCCTTAGGCACAATGCAGACATTGGGCGGGTGTGAAGGGCCCTGTCGATCAGAGCTAACATTATACCCGCGGGTTAGCTTAGTTACCTGGGACGTGTGATCCACACCGGCCTCAGGCACAATGCAGACATTGGGCGGGTGCGAAGGGCCCTGTCGATCAGAGCTAACATTATACCCGCGGGTTAGCACGATGCTCAACAACAGTTCAAATTACGCTCTTAAGAGCGTATTAACCTGAAAGAAAGATTTTGTTATTATTATTATCGCAAAAGCTCGTTTGCCCTCCTATTCTATAAAGAAAATTCGAATGAGAGATGCAGTCATCGCAGCGAGGGAAAGAATTCGAACAAATCCAACTTCTCTACCACGACTATCGTCACACCATCCCCGCGGTCTACTTCGCAGTACGCACACGATAATCACAAGTCGTTCGATAGAAATAAATTAGACCCTAGACGGCCCAGGAGGAGGCAGAAGGCAGCATGGCCGACTGGAGGCACTTGATATATGGACGCGAATGTTCGTCGGCGAAATTTTTTCGCTACATAAATCTTTAACACAACGCCGGCGATGTATTAAAGGCTGTACTTTAAGACTAAGTTCACGCGGTGGGGGACAGTCGTCGCGGTACAGTTAAAATATTATTTTGGTAGTGCCATTGCTGCCTTGTAGCCGAAACGCGCCAGCGCGTCCGGGGAAGTACCTCTCGCTCATATGAAAAAAAAAAATGGTGACTATGTTTCGTGCGTGTTTGTGAGTATGCGGTGGCCCATTGAGGGGTATACGGTCAGTAAGGGTAATGCATCATCACGTAGATACTGTGACCAGTGTAGATAGAGTTCTTCTATGATTATTAGCAAAGGGAGGTTTGCTGGTTAATGCTTTGTTCGCTTTTACCCAATATCCGAAATTCGGAAGCCAATAATAGGTTTAAAAATATTGATGGCTTAAGTTTACGCGAACGTTACTCATTCCAAACCACATAACCATCTGCCCGTGGCCATGGTTGCTATAAAGCTTCAGAAACGTCGGGCTAGTTAAATAATCAAATAAACCGAGATAAAATCCGTAACAGTAGTTTTATTGTAAAAGTCTAAAAATATTAATTTTTCAAGCTAAGTTATTTCGACAGTTACGTAACACCACGCGAGAGGAGTCTATCGGGATAACTATCAATCCAATAAAACATACCTTTATATAGCAAATATACATATGGTTTTATACACGAGAAATAAGCTCATTAATACTTGGGCCTTTTGATACCAGACGTCACGATAAATCGACTTTTAAGACTCCAGCGAGTCATTTATAAGAACCACTGGACACTTTCAGTACATCTTTCGTATTCATAGTTTTTTCGCTTTGTATATTTGCGGTGTCGACAGAAAATGAAAATACATCAATGTGTATCGAAGTATGCCTTTTATATCATCATAATAATCTTGTTTGTTGTTGTGAAATGTGTGGGTACACATTTAGATAAATAAGAAATTGGCTAATCCATCCCACGATTAGGTACCTCCAGTTAGTACGACAATTTTTCTGTTCGCGCCGCCATGTTTGAAGCCTTGTCGTAGCGGTGGGCCTCAGTGGCCTGGGGTGTCACCACTCAGCAGCGGTCACAATTGAATCGAGGGGACTGCAAAAAGAGCACACTGAAGCGCAAGAACTTTTGCGATCGAGATAAGGGGAGCAGATGGAAAACTCGCACTATTGCACTATCCCAAAGTAGGTGGCGATGTCGCTTTGACTGACTAGACTTCGAAGCGATGATAACAGTTCCGGTCCAAAGACAGTCGGAGCTAATAGCGGTTTTAGGGCGTATTTGCCCGATGCATAGATAGATAACAAGAAAAATTCGCGTTCATTTCATTGTTCGCGCTGGCACAAATGAATTTGTTAAAGAGAAACTTTAACATAACGCTCATGTTTTTACTTGATTTTCTTATATGTGATTTTATTAAAAGTTAGTTTATTAATCTCTAGCAGTCTGTTCCGGTTCGGCACGGAAAAAAATCATCGATTTAAAAATATACAAAATTTTCTGTCTCGTAAGCATTACACGTCTATTACCATGAAAACAAATTCAATTTCTGACAGAATACCGACTGTCGCAACAGTCAATTGTCAATAACATCTGCGACTAGATAATGATTTACTTTGATTTCTTTTCCGCCATTTGTTACACCATCGAAGTTCTCATAATCCAGCTTGTCGTGTGTACGTGCCATACGGCCTATGTTCATCACGGATGATTTCTGATGCCAATAGTAAAATAATTTTTCAATGTGGTCCAACATCGGAGCTTATTCAATGCAAACACATAAACAATCAAATGTTTGTTATAGCATTATAAGTGTAGATGATCATACATAAGTAGGTGAAGTTGTGCAATGCGGAGAAGTAGATGTAGGCCCAATACTGAAAAACTATTGAACAGTTCGAATTTTTCTTTAGTAGCACTTTTAATTGAAGAAAAAATATGTGCTCATACAAAAGATCATACGAAGTTGCGGTATCAGCTGGCGTGCAATAAAACATAAGCGAGCACTCTCCATGAAGAATGTCGAGTTTGGAACGGCGTTATCATCTCTAGGAGCATATTTCAAAGTATGCTGACAGAGGAATAAGAAAAAAGTGTAATATTTTAAGAGAATTTTTACTCTCTCCCTCTGTTACGATAAGCTCGTCACTAACTGCTAGTGAACTTATAAACTTGTCCCGGGCGTTCTTATTTCATATTCTGCTCGATAATGTAGCATTTTCTAAGCATTTGCATGTAGCAAAACGTTATTGCGTTATGTTTCAATTGGGCTCGCGCGGGCGGGGAAGTCAATCTAACAGGACATGGAGTTAACTATCTTATGTGGCCAATTGGGGGAGATGAGAAGGTAGGTTACCCATCGGCATAGTAATGATCTGCATGCTGATGTTCATGGGCGTCGGTAGTCGTAAGAAGGGCTTCGATTGCTCATTTCTCCCAGAATAACTTCCGTTTTAGAAAGAGGTAATGACATCATGCTCTGCAGCTGAATATGGCACGACCGGGTGCTCATCTCGCTCACATAACAACGCCGTAAAGTGACAGCTGTTCGGTCACGTTTCATGCGGTTTGTGAGGAGCCGGTAGTCCATTGGAGGCAAGGAGGAAAGGTGGGCAACGCAGTAATGACAACAATGTTGCAGATGTCTATGGGCGTCGATATTATATAAAAAAAATTATATACTATGATGATTTGGATGCAAATAAAAGTGAATACGACGGTGA
>JAFELO010001043.1:354422-369853 GCA_017140195.1 Eumaeus atala | reverse complement strand
ATTGTTCGCGCTGGCACAAATGAATTAGTTAAAGAGAAACTTTAACATAACGCTCATGTTTTTACTTGATTTTCTTATAAGTGACTTTATTAATCTCTAGCAGTCTGTTCCGTTTCGGCACGGAAAAAAATCATCGATTTAAAAATATACAAAATTTTCTGTCTCGTAAGCATTACACGTCTATTACCATGAAAACAAATTCAATTTCTGACAGAACACCGACTGTCGCAACAGTCAGTTGTCAATAACATCTGCGACTAGATAATGATTTACTTTGATTTCTTTTCCGCCATTTGTTACACCATCGAAGTTCTCATAATCCAGCTTGTCGTGTTTACGTGCCATATGGCCTATGCTCATCGCGGATGATTCCTGATGCCAGTAGTAAAATAATTTTTCAAATGTGGTCCAACATCGGATCTTATTCAATGCAAACACATAAACAATCAAATGTTTGTTATAGCATTATAAGTGTAGATGATCATACATAAGTAGTGAATATATATATATATATATATAGATATATATATATATATCTATATATATATATATATATATATATCTATCGCTCATGTTAAATCATGATAATTCTGCTCTCGATGTGCTTATGTAACTCTCAGTAAATAATCATATTAGATTTAACGACATTCTTCATGTTTAACCAATCGTTTAATGATTCTTCATTATCATTCATAATTCAAATTTCTAACGAGTTCATATCAAATAGAACACGAGAACGAATATCGGACGAATGTTATACGATTCTGCCGATATTATATTCGGTCCCATTGAAGCTGTCACTTTGAGAGCATGACAAGCATGACAATATTATATAATTGTTTAATGGCTTCATCACATGTGAAATTAATACGAAAATCGAACAAATTCAGACTAAATATAACAAGCGAGCCAATGTAGAATGGATGTTGAACGAATGTTTTACGGTTTCGCGGTTAAATGCGCTTTATTACATTCCTCATTCACTTGGGGAGTGGAATATGATGCACGACAAGCTCATTAACAGATTCGAGGGACATAAACGCGTTTTATGAGTCGTATGAGCTATTAAATTTCAATAGCTCCAATTTGAAGTTTATTAATCAGTTTGTCCAGCGATTACGCGAAATTGATTGGGTAATCCAATAACAAAATTTAACAGCCATATCTGCGTACAATTATTTTAACATTGCGTACTAATAGTGTTCTTGGCTTTGTTTTGGCCAGTGTTATCTAATGTTAACATGGACAACACGTAACAAACGTTTTAGTCCACAAATGTATAGGCAGATGCATGTGCAGGCATACTGTATTCTATCAATCTTACATTTCGATGTCAATATAACAAGTGGAATGTAGTGGAAAATCGCAGGACCACATCGGTTTAACGAACTCAACAACTACACAGACAATATATTGAGAAGGGAAGCCAGCCTGAAACCTTTGAGACGTAATCGACATCAGTGACTTAAGGGTTACATCAGCGTTACGCTGGAACCTATATTGTTTCACACTATTTTATCCTCATAACGGCGACTACCTGCTGTCTCAGTCGGTAACGTAGCGGTTAGTCCGCGTGTTACGCCAGAGGGCGCGGGTTCGAATCCCGTCATGGTCCACCCGTTACCACTCGTGCCCACTCGTGGTTGCTGTAAAGCTTCTGAAACGTCGGGCTAGTTAAATAATTAAATAAACCACAATAAAATTCGTAATAGTAGTTTTATTGTAATGAGTAAAATTCGTATAGACTTAAGACATCAATAGATAATGGATGTTTATATATGTATTATAAGTACTTATATAATAAAAATCTTAAATGTATACAATCCTTTAAGCTTCAAGAAAATATTGAATATATTTCTGTTGTCTAGCAGCTGTAACACAAGTGATTATTTACCACAGGACTAGGTTAACGTGGTGCGATCATTATTATTATTATTATAAATCGTTTCCTGGCGAGTAAACGCCAAAAATGGCCACTTTGGGCGGATCCGGAACTCGAATCCGAGACCCCGTGATCAGTTACATCAATCCCAAAGTGGTACGAAAGTGGCAGTCAATTCTGCGTAATAACGCAACCGTGAAAATAGCTTCCGGTGTTGCGTTTGTCTTTGTTGCGGCTTTATGGGATTTATTGTTTCACGTTTTAAGCCCAGCAGCGCTGCAAAGATAAATTTGCCGGCGAATCTACACTCAGTTACATTTATCCATTACCCTCCGGCCCGCTCTATATTTTTTAGGTGCCTATTGATTCTGAACGTTGCCGAACATAGACGGAATATTCGGTTGAACCTCAAGAAATAGTTGGATAATATTTTTAAAAAGACTAGGAATATTTGAATTCAAGCTAGGTATTGCTAAAACCCTGAAAACCATTTACCTGGTCTAATTAAAAAACAGACATTCCACGGGGTTAAACCAACCATCTAAGCTCCTTTCGTGGCGCGAAGATGTGATAATCTAAGTACCTCGGACCATGGACATCATATCGTCCTTAGCCACAAATTTTAATTAAAAATTCAAACGAATTTCATTAGCAAATTAAACTTATGACGTTAACTTACTAAAAAATATATGTCGGAATTTATTCGTTTTTGGGTTCCGTGCCTCTAAAGAAAAAGCGGAACCCTCAAGGATCAGTTTGTTATCCGTTTATCTATAAAAAAACCTTCCTTACAATCATGAATTTTGGAAAGAGGTGAAACAATACAATCTACAATATTAAATAACTTACAATAACACACTATAAAATAAACTACAAATATGACTTTATATTCTTTTTTTTCTATGAAATAACTATAAATATCCACTTAAAAATAGACACAAGGAAAGTTGAAGTTATTTCGTTTAAAACTAGTGTAGGGTTACAAATTTTTCATACAAATATCACTAGGCCCAGTGGAAGCAAAGCAAATGTGAGTTAAATAAAAAGTAATATTTTATAAATAATCAGTAATATTTATAGAATACATTCAGAACTGATAAAAAATGTGCGGGTTCTGTACAATATTTGCCCTCGTCCCACACCACCAAATACTATTTACAATTTGTACGACTATTATGTGTACATTCGCCATGATTTATTATTCTGTTACAGCCGTTATTTACTGATGCACGAGATTTTTTACGTCGCAACGCCGAGCAGGAGCAAATAATTATGTAAAAATAAACATTCACAAATAATATAAGGAATAAAATATTAAGTTGCCTCTGATACAAATCACTATAGATGGTAAATAATTAAATTAATAAATTAATAATTTCTTCGAATAACGGCAGCCAATTCAGTAAGATGATAACTACAAAGATATTAAAAAAATACAATGAAGTAACCTGTTACATAGGATGTCGCTGACGCGAACTTATAATATTTTTGTCTGCTTTAACGCTACTCAGGAAGTTATCACTTTCATAAAAAGAAGATAATGGGTACGAACCGCAGAAGCGACGACGGCCCAAACGATGCGCGGCTAAGCACTACTTGTCAAATGAAAAACAATAATGAATTCATATCTACTGATAAAAGTACCTACGACAGCGCAGATTATACCTATAATAAAAAAGAAGTCATGCTTACGTATGGTAGGTAGCACCTGTGATAACGCAGACAACGTCTACGAAAAGTAACATAATTGCTACGCAATCGTAGCTATCGTAACCTAACTGCCTATAACATTCTAAGATAGCGATATACAGTAATACCCGGGCGTTCCGTGCTAGATGAGACCGAGCTTTCAGAGTGAATTGTCTTCGCCTAAGTCGTTGCATGAGCAAGCAAAACATAAAAACTAATTTGTATTAGAAGGAAGGTTTCCAACATAGATTATAAATATTTTCAGAAGCTATTTCTGTGAAACAGGCTTAATAATAATTAGGGCCTGTGTTCCAGATTAGACGTCTTCCGATTGCTGATGATTTATTAAAATCTAAGTAATTACATAAATATTTATTACTTAAATTTTGGCGTTCATTTAGGGAGGCCTACTAATATATAATATATATAAGGGCTGATAATAATGATGATGATGCCCTAAATTTTAATAAAACTTGAACCTAAAGAATTGAGACTCAAAAATCGCGTAATCCCAAAATCGTGTAAGTTATTGTGCCTTATAGTATACAGCACACAACATTGTATTCAATTTTATAAACGTACATCAACTTTATGAACATTTGATGCGGAATCATATATCCATGATGACAGTCTACATATTTAAACAATGTAAAACATATTTGTGCTCAGTGTAATGGATGGGAAACGACTAATACCAAAATAAATTTAATGAAACATAACAACGGAATTTCAATAAAAACAGAGAGGGCTAGTGCCTCCATAAATTATAACAAGCATAATGTAATAATTTTAAAAGAAAACAGGCTCATAATACGACGCTTAGTATATAATAACAGACTCAGTTATATTAGAAATAAATCTCATGCGAATACTTCCATATTCTTTGTATAACTTTGACTTCATTACGAAGTATAGTTGACTTCAAATCTCAAATTCTCTCGTGACTGTATTCAAGAACAGTGCAACGTTTGCATATCGTTTCGACTTTATAACCCAGGGGTTAGAGTATAAAATGTTTCGCACAAACAAAACTTTACTTTAAATAGTTAAAGCGAATTGTGCAACATACGAATCTAAAATGTCTCAACAGTTCCTGTTCTATTCTATTGTACAACTTGTGCATAAGATTTCATGTTACTTCGAATACGGAGTAAGTTAAACGAAAAATAGAAATGACTCGTTTTCTTTCAATTGCTTAAGTTATCTAAAGAGTTTTTTTAGCACGAGGTATTGCTCTGCTGTCATGTTTCGTGTGACTTGTGAGTAGTCTAGCCAGTGACCCGTTAGAGAGGAGACAATTTCCAAAGGAATGTACGTAGAGAAATGTAACTAAACAATATTGTGGTTCTTCTATAGCAGGCGAAGGAGCAATGATCGGAGCCTTTTGACGACTATAGGTGAATAATAGAGTACAGAAGAATAGAGAACCGCATTATTGTCATGTAGACGTGGATTTTTAATTTAATTATAGCGGATTTCCCGTAAACTACATTACCTAAAAGTCAACAAAAAGAGAAAAAAATTACAATTTCTCATCATTAGAAAGCAGTCTACTCTTCTACAACTTGAGCAAATACAAATCCAAATAGCTATACTAATTTTATAATTGCGAAAGTTTGTATCATCACAATGAGCCGGATGACGGACAAAGGATGAAGGAATAGATCGCGGTGACGAGCCATTTGCATCCAGCGGTCCCACAGTAACAAAGTTATCAGTCCACAGGATTCCGACACTTTCGGGAGCTTTCTTTTCCCGTCGGAATGTGTATATATATTGCTTATACGTTGTCACCAAAGCTGGTGACGGATTTTGATAGGAAGCAGCGGAGCACAGGTAGTTGTAAACAATAATTATCATGCCTACGTCATCTAATCCTATTGAGCAAATTCTTTATCACGCATAGACAGCTAAAAGTATTGAATCTTTTCACGAAAATGTAAAATTTACAAAAAAAAAAAGAAATATTTTTACCATAAAACGGACGATTCAGTGCCTAACGGCGCGTCTATTTAGTTTTGTTTTTCTGTTAGTTCGATCGATCAAACAATTCAGACCATTTCGTTTGTCTATTACATTTTGTTATAGAACTAGCCAGATCGAATATACAACACTGCCTGAAAGTGATTGAGTTTTATATAAGGCTCTGGAGTGGTGGCCGCATTTAGGAAATATATATGTGAAAGTCTGTTTGTCTGACCATTTATCTGTCTGTCCTTCACGGCTAAACCGCTGTAGATTTTTTATGAAATGTGGTATGTAGCTAAAGACCGGAGTTCTCTGTATTTTTCAAACATCTATCTTCAAAAGACAACAAAGTTGTAATAGTTTGTATCAAAGTAAAAATATTATGCGCCGACGAAGACGCGGCACATCTCATAACGTTTACATTTGTTATATACTTGATGTGTTTGTAGTCTGCCTCGTGGTCTGCTGGCCAGCACGTTCAATCACAGTCGAGAGTCCCGAGTCGGACCAAAGTGACAGAGTTCAGTTCCAGGTTTGGCAGTTGGTGGTGTTATACACCAGTGCGTCTGTGAGCACGTTAAGCTTGGTTCTCTCGGGTCGTGCGTCTGATTTCTCTCCGGTCGTGTCTGATTGCCGTCCTATCGGAATAGGAAACTGAAGGAAAAGGGAGTGCACCTGTGCCTTCGCACACACTTGTGCACTATATAATACCGTGCCCAGGCCGAAACTCGGCTAGCACGACATTATTATTACAGTTGATGTGTGTTCAACCGACACCTACCAACAGCGACGTAAACATCGCTCTAATATTGATTTACACAAACTATACATTTACTTCGAGCTGTTTCGAAATAATAACGCATATAAAATTGATAGGTAAAATCATATATAGAGACTGACATATAAAATAACATGATGTAAAAATATTCAAAATTTAATAATATATTTATGATATGTTTATTTAAACTTTGCTCCGCGAACGAATTTCGATAGATTCATAAATATAATATTAAATTTAGTTAATTTGTAGAGAACGATCGTATATTTTCATTCATATACGGTCATACATCATCAATTTACAAAAAACAAAAAAGATTGGTCAGAAAATCCTTCAATATTCAAAAATATAAAAAAATATATGAGGAAGGTACCTGATGGGTAAAATTTACAGATTCATTTTACTTGTATTTTAATAGGTAGTGCTTACATTGCAACCAAATTGGGCCGGCACGACCGGGGTGATATTTCCCATGATACCGCCTTAAATGTTCGTTTCGTTTACTTTGTGAATACGCTTATAGCTCAATGGATATAAAAGGGGGCAGAGCAATCTCATCTGCATAAAATTATACATATGAATTATGGTGATTTTAACGAGCATAGGAAGTCACCAAAAAGACTCCAGACTGCGCGCTTGCTCCTTTATGCCGTCCAATAAACTCTGTAACGAACACACAACCGCAAAGAAACGACCGCCGTCAACAGGAATCAGGCGGAGAAATGTTACAGATCGTCTCAAAGTGTGCGGACACGTGTTTATTTATCACCCGGCTCGAGCGTGACGCCGAGCGACACAAACACTTCCCGCCACTAAATACATCGTCCATTTTGTGAAAGCTCCTTTATGATTTTGCGCCTTTATGATTATTCTATTGTCAAATTGTATGTGTTCGTCAATTTATCGGTGTAGAGGACAATTGCAAGAGAGTGGAACTTAATCATTTATCAAGCAGTTCCGAGTCGACACTCTATTTATAGATTGTATCACTTGTGGCTGTTATAACTCCAAAATAACGTAATAACACATTTGTTAGATGCCATATATAATCGATCAAATATTTGGTTAAATTTTAAGTGTGCTTGTCAAATTATTTGATGCCATTGTAATATGTAGCCGTGCTTTTGCGACGGCCTTATGTGATCGAGGTACTACTCCGGTCGTGCCGGCCCAATCCTTCTGCATTGCAGGACACTAACTCATAGTAACACGTCTCTTAGTCACACCACATAGTCTCAACCGATATGTGAACGAAGCGACGTCAACGGGTTAGATCTGTGGCGTGAGGGTTAATTTAAATTTAACATTTTGTAAACTTGTTTTATAAATATACAGCCTTAACTGGTTAGCCAGAATTGCTAAGTAATTAGAAGTGGAGTTGAGACAGTGTCATGCTGATTTGCAGCCAAATACTCACATGATACCGTTATAGTCTCAGTAATGTTTCATGCTGTTGGGGTACCTATTAGAGGGGAGGAGGAAATGAGGGTTTGCTTTGCAGATGAATAGAGACAGCATGATCAGCAAAAACCAAAAGCACTTTAACCTAACATAAAATAAGGAACTACTGCCGGGACTATGTGCAAGATGGTAAAGTCATACTTAATAAGTGAATGAATGGATGTATATAATAAGTATATGTAGTGAGTATGTATAAAATATCTCACAAAAAATTGCGTTATCTTAAAAAGAAAACCCGAATGTTTTATATTATTTTAATATAACTTCACATTCTCTTTCGCGTTATCAAGACGAAAACCGTACTGCTATAGCAGGCAACACAGATATGTAAATATGCTCTAAGAGAGAGATCTCATTTCAAGAGAAATTACTTACACTAAAGTGCACCACGCTCACACTTACTTACACTAAAGTGCACCACGCTCACACTTACTTACACTAAAGTGCACCACGCTCACACTTACTTAATCTGACCATGAATACAGTTGCAAATAAAATTTACAAATATTACATTTATATTTAGAATCTGTCATTTTTATACGGTTGTTCAATGTGTTTTCTCGTTTCGACGCCGATACATTGTACAATGTTTTGCGATATTAAAGTGGAGTGTGAAGATAAAGAGAACAGAATCGCTGTGATTGTATGTAACAATGTAGGTATGGAGCCAAATGCAATTCTTAAAACTCTCCATATATTTATTATTAGTCAAATGTTTGTACCTGGCTATTAATAGGTACAAAGGACTTCTTCTGTTTATGACCTAGAAAAATATGGCCGTCCACGTGTTAGTGCGGAAAGTGTTCAAAGTAGTGAGGGAAAGAACTTGAAGGAATCCTATGCGGACGCAAAAGATTTTATCTAGGGATATGAATATACCACCTAGAACCATGCCGCGTACTTTAGAAGAGACGCGCCGGTCATTTCTTAATTAATAAATTAAAGATGAATAGGGTGGCAAATTCGAAACAACTACTGAAGCGGCACGCAAAGGGAAGCCACAGTAAAATTTTGTTTGTGGTTGAGAATTCTCTTAGAATTGAGCAACATTTTAACAGACAAAATGACCGTATTTATGATCAAAGCTCTTAGTAGGCTTTCCAATTAGTCGATAGAGCGCAACGCGGGCATTGTCCGACTACAATGATGGTTTGGGGGGTGTTAGCTATGAAGGAGGGACAGACATAATTTTGTGAAAAAAGTTGACAAAACATCGGCACAAGTGTATTGAGATACCCTTCTTGAGAAGGTAGTTAAGCCCCTTAATAACACCATATTCAATAATCGTTCCACCTTCCAGCAAGTCTCGGTGCCGGGTCATAAAGCTCTAGCCCACGCAGTCTTGGTTGGAAGCGAACGTCGCTGACTTCATCAGAGCTGAAGTCTACCCTTCATCTAGTCCCGACCCTATTCCACTGGATTATGACTTCATGTCAGTTTCGAAGAGTACAGCTTTACTAGCTTAACAGCCCTAAAACAATCCATGCGTTTAGTAGTGAAGAATTTCCCCTATGGAAAGAGCGCGTACTTCTATTGAAAACTGGCCTCAATGTTTGAAGGACTGTATCGCAACCAGCGAACAACTCCTAATAATATTTTTTAGAATCGTTTTATATTTGCGTGTTAAACTAACACACTGTAAAAGTAATAGCCGTTATTGGCAAATAAAAAAAATAAATTGTTTTAAATGTTCTAAGCCATTATGTGCGTCATTTGTATACGAACAACATTATACGTTGTTTATAATTTATTTTATGTATCTAAGTATATAAGTAAATTAAATTTAATTAAAAAATGCGTATCTATTTTGAATAAAACTGCTAACACTGTCAAAACGACTTGACGGGACTAAAAGGTCTTTGCAATATTCAGCCAACCATAGAAGCTTATTTAAATAAACTTGGTATCGAATGTTTTTAGAATCTTTTACGATATAGGAGTTTTAAGATATGCTTACTTATTCAAAGCCAATAAATCAAAGAGTCACGTGCAGCGTCAAAGAGCATAGGTAGTGGTACCAAGAAAAGTATATTACCAATAAAAATTGTTGACTTCATATTCAAACGTAGAGCGCAGATATTTGCGACACTTTATGTGCACTAATATTTATATATTTATTTAAACTAGTGATCGTTCAGAGATCGAATTCGATCTTAATCATAATAAAAACCATTTCGTTCCTCAATGAAACTGTATTCGAAGGAATACGGTTTCATTTAAATTTCCGCTTTGGGGACATTATTATTATCGCGTATTACATAAGTTCAAAACTATGTGCATGCCGTAGTGTGTGTATTATTTTATTAAAATAATAACATATAATACATATCCTATTAATAAATTATGAATTATTTTTCTATTAAATATATTTAATCATTCTGAAATGATAAAAATCGCACAGTATGAAGAAAGCGTGAAACAGTTAGCGAAAGGAGATCAGAATACGGAAAAGTCTGCATTGCAGCGGAATTGAACTGGCTCGGCTGGGGAGTGTACTCTCGGTGAAATGACACCACCGAAGAGTGGCAGCTAAGCTGCGCGTTACGTGTGGCGTGTAGGTGGTGGTCCAGGGAGGAGGAAAGAAGGATTGAACAGAGAGTAAAGGGAGGGAGGGAACAGAGAGTACTAAGAATGTTTAACAGAACAAAATAAAATCCAGAATCAGAAGATGAAAACTGTTCAAAGTAGGACATATATCAGTCGTAGACAGTTATTATGTACATTTAAAAACATTATATATCTCATTCCCTCACTCGCATATCATCTAAAAGAGACGGAGCGATAAAAAATCCATGGTGCACAGAGACCACAAGCCGACCATAATGAACATACATATATTCCTACCAAACACATTGTGGGGATTAAAAATCCCACCCGCAACTCCATAATCTCTAAATTATTGGCTTAATATGGATATCTGATGATATATAACGGTTTTGGTGGGGACAATTTTCCACGTTATTTATTGAAATTATGCGATGTATCGGGACCCTTTCGGTGGCATCTGCGGCTTTATAGACCTGATCCTTTCGGTGGTGTATAAATAACGACGAAATAGTATAAAAGTTGGACACTTAGACACTACTTTCTCCTAAACTTTCTTATGGTCCGTACAGTTTGCCAATAAAAGTCCGAATGTAATTTACCTTGGGCTGTATCTCTTTATAAAGTCGATCTAAAGCTAGTTTTATTAGTTCACAAATCACTGACGTGGGTAGAAATGAAATGTGGGCAAACGTAATGTTCCCGCTCGATTTTATCGCGGGATAGAAATTTGCGGAATGTTTGCGGTTGCAAGTTTCCCAACTAATGATAACAAACGTCCCACTAAATCCAGTATGGAATCGTTGCCATTGCCTGAAAAATATTGTAGCGAGCGAGCCTGAACTGTACAATACAGTAAACTGAGAGTTTAAGGCGGCCGCTGTAGGATTAGTTTATGAAAACCTTTGGCAGCTCACTTGGAAAGTTTTCAACGCCATTAAACGTTAAATAAAAAAAATTAAACAAGAATTCGAAAGTAACTTTTATTGCACCATACATGCTAATGTTTAAAGAAGTTTTATTTTAAATAACACGAGCTATGTACCTGACCATATATTTATATGATACATATATGACCTCATCATATGTGACCATATATACAAACTTTTACATTTAGAATATAATATATTAAAAGTGGGATAGATTAAAAAGTGCGTGATAACAAAAAGAAACAGTAAATATAGCAAAATCCAGCTAACTTGGTTTGTTTCCGAGCAACTCTTAGGCAGACGAAGCGAATATATGCTAAAGACGATCAGTAGTAACAGAATGCGCAGTCCCACAAAGGCATGTACAAGTCCGTTGTGAGGGGCACCAGCTTAAAGCAATCCATCGGATTATTGACTCAAGCATACGTAGAGTACAAATAGACAGACAGCTGTCAGAACTATGCCAAAGCTAAAAATTGGAGCCAGCTATGGAATTCACGTCGGGCGTTGTACGAATGGAGTGGTTTTAAGCATTTATTTAAGTAGAACAAGCTTGAATTCTCAAAAACAACTGAAAACAATATGCAAATGAACGTTCTACTCACACTAAAACATAACCGCGAATAGCTGAACGGCTTCAACAATCCGAGAACTCGCATAATGAAGGTTTCTTTAGTCTTATGTAAAACATCACATTTACTAGTTTAATATTTAAATTGTGCTGCCAGGTTCCCAGAGGGGGGTTGGCTCATAAACAAAGGGATATGCTCGTTTCGTCTGGGATTAACTGAAAAAAATCACGCACGCCGTCTGGGAAATGAGGCGAGAGGGAAAAAAATAAATCCTCACTGTGAAAATAACGCAAGCGAACCAGAAAAATGATTTAATTAAAATGTTGCTGTTGTATTCAAAAAGTCAAATTAATGAAGGTCACAAGAGCCGATACTGTATTATGATACTCGACGACTACGTAGGCACATATTGAATCAGAAAACAGCGCATATTTGTGTTACAATGATTTTTTATATTTTTCTAGTTGTTACCCGCGTTCCTCGTCCGCGTTGACTGTAGACAGAACCACGTATACAAGTTCGTGTTCTTATGGCTTGTGCGTTAAGTAAAACTACATCGTTTCCAAGTTTCATTAAAATTCGTTCAGCAATTTTGACGTGATCGAGTAACAAACATACATTTATAACCAAAAAGAAAAGGTTTGAAAGATAATATAAAATTAAAAACGGGCACAATAAACTAGTAGCAATTATACACATACAAACAATGAATAAAACAATCACAACAATAGGTGGGTTTACAATGTGTCTGAAACATATGAAACAGTTTCAATACAAAAGTATGAAGAAGACGATAAGGTTTTTATGTAACAAATCTTTTTGGAAATTATAACATATAGACTTACAAGATATTTAAAGGAACTTTTAACAGGGTGTTAAAAATATTATAAACATAAATCAATAGGTCCGTAGGAATATAAAATAATCTACTCCTTGCTGTGGCTGTATTCTAATATTGCGATCATTAATCTAAATTAATTAAGTATAACTTATATTTGAAGGTCAATCGTAACAGCCAAGTGGCATATCTATTCGAAATTGTATCAAAATCGGTTCAACAATCAGTTTGTAGTGATCTACAAATTGTTGTACCGATTTTCGGACTGATGTCTGAACAAACATCGCGCTATGATTTTTTATACCTCCACATACAAAAAATTTATAAGAAAAAGTTGGCGATTGTAGTGTTTAGCAAAATTCTCATATAATATCTAAGCAATATAGATGTTAAGTCAAGGAACAAAAGATTCACATTGCGAATGAGATGAGATGTATGATCGCGCCATATGGTGGTGGAGGGGGGGGGGGAATTTGATTTATTCTTGGCAGTGTGTCAAGTAGCATATTCCCTTCACGGATGTGGAATATTGGAGAGATGATAAAGCTTTATTTGGGGTATATTGAGCGTGACTTAACGTTTCGCCCCATTACACGTTTGAATGTAAGATATAAAGTTACTTATACAATGTAATATAAGATGGCCAACAACAAAGTACGAGATATCATATCGGTAAGGTTGCCCCGATGGATAACACTTTGGTTTCGGAGCAAAATATATTGGTTTTTGCAGGGCTTCAATATGAGATAAAGTTTAGTCGAGTTTGAGTTTTATTGTACTTATTTTCAACGATATCTTTTCAATCATATTTAAATATTCTGACGGAATACAATATGATAAATATTTAGTAACAATTTTTTATGGTGTGAAAATTAAGAACTTATTTTTTCTATGAACTAACAACTACATTTAACTTTAAGGTAACCTAGTAGACACATGACTCTTCCTAGATTTCCACTTTTGCGGATTGAAATATGGTTTTTACTTATAGTCGAAATATGTGAGCAGGTTATATTATATTTCTTTATGTTAGAGTCACATTTGGGTTTACTAAATTTCATTTCGCAGATTTTAAAATATTAGGTCCTTATACATGAAATTGGCATTTTGTATGGGAGGAACAAAAATCAAAGTAAGAATTATTGTTTTTTATGCACTTTTGATATCTCATTAATCCCTTTACTAAAAAAAAAAACTAGTCGGACGGGAATCAATAAAATCTTTGAAGGCGATTTAGACTGCCCCATCCTAGTTGAATTTTTTCCCTTTCAAGTAGTTATCAAAATTTCGAAAAAAAAAAATGGTAATCACTCTGAGCAAGATCCGGGGAGTACCGAGGATGTCTTAGACTTTCCAGTTGAAGTTCTTCTAATTCGGTAGCCGTCAGTGTGCGGTCTAGCGTTGTCGTGAAGCAGCAGTAACGTGGAGCGATTGACCAGCCTAGGTTGTTTAGCCGCTAGCTTTTCCATCATGGTTTGCAAATGCTGACAATAGACATCAGTCGTAATAGTCTTGACAGATTTGAGAGAACTGTACTGAACAATACCGGCACTAGTCCACCAAACCCTGTAAGCTTAAAATGAGTGACGCATACAGAAAAAAACGGAAGAAAAAAACAAATGAAAGACGATCATCGAAGCACAAATACATTAGTAAATAGCTGTTCAAATTCGAATTTGGAATTACTTACCAAACAGGAGAAATTCGTGATTAAATTGGCCAGTTACGAAAACTTCACATGTAAGGACCAAATAAATATCTATGTGCCACAAAATGTCTTGATCTCTAACGAGGCATAAAAACGCGAAAAAAGTCATAAACTTCCAAATAAAATTTGTGTAGAATTTATATTGCGGCTGCAGAATTACGCCTGTGGGGAGATTGTTTCAACGGAAGTTAATTACAAGTTACAAAGTACTATCGTATTTCGTCACTGGCTTCTAATTTGTTTTTTTACCTTCCCCCGACAAGGGTTTAATTAAAACTTATAATTTCGCCTTCCGATACGTGAATTCTTGTAATGATTCCTGTTTATTTTAAATTGAGATTGCCGGGAATTCTCATTGTGTTTCTACGATTTGCGACAGTATAGGATTACATTTGTGTTTCGGAAATAACTTTAACGTTTGACTCAAGAATCTATTTTATTTATTCTATATTTAGACAAAGCTTAATTTATGTTAAAGGATTCTACTGTAAGAAATATATTACATAGGTAGAAAAACTGGAATCACACATTAATAAAAATCTTAATCATTTCTTGAAATTTTTAAAAGTGACATTAAACATATTTCCGTAGTCTAGTACTTGTATAACAAGTCTAAAGTGGTATGACGAGTCCTCAGATTATAATCATTATTATTCCCTTATTTATTCACTTTTTCATAGTTACACCTGTATTATGTTAAGCAAAACGAAGCTGCTAGTTTCTGGATGTAACCACGAAGACATAAAGCATTATGATATGAAAATTTGAATAGTATGCAACATTGAAACAGTTTATTCCTCACACAGAAACTTTGCCAGCTCAACAAGTCTAAAGTGTATCCGCCGTGAGTTTTATGGGCGGTTCGTTAAACAATTTCTACGCACTTACGATACTCCCGGAATGTTCAGTTCTATTCAGGTAAGAGGTAGTGCCATGGTGTATTACAGCGAAATGCACCATGGCACTACCTTGTGAGCCGGGACGACCAGAGAGGACCTTTCGCTCACATGATATCGTTATATTTAAAATAAAAAAAAAAGAAAAATGAAAATTTTGAAGTTT
>JAFELO010001043.1:339856-353203 GCA_017140195.1 Eumaeus atala | reverse complement strand
GACTTTTAGTGTCAAGGGTTAGTGTCAAGCAAAGTTCCCAATAGTAACCTGTCAGTATGTGCTCATTTTCTCAAAATCTACATAAGGATTTTTCATACGGTTATTACTAATGGATAAAACGATTCCCAAGGAACGTATGAGTGTGTGATTTGTCTTAACAAGCAATAACACGAAACTGAAACACTGAAAAACACACGGCGGATCACTAGTAATATACATGCGGACTGGAGTCATTTTTATCTCTGCAGTACTGCATTCATTACTAAATTCTCATCCCAATTACGTAATGTAATTCGTACCACTTCTTAACCATAATTATCTACAAATTACTGAGTGCGTTTATTAATGAATGAGTAATGACACTTGGGCCATTAATAAGAAGGCAGACGCGACATCGACGGCGACGTTCCAGCACCGTTCACCATTTAAAGAGTATGGTGACCAGAATATGCGATTTTATTCCCTTTGCGTTTTCTTCAAAGCTATTCAACATTTTCTTAGAACAACCATAATATTTTACGTCTATGAGTGATGTCTCACCAGTCAGCCTATATAAATACCAGGCTGATTCATAACCGGCTGAAACGACGAGCTTAAAAAAGGATAGGCAAACAAAATTAATTACATTATATCTATCATCTTTTCGAAAATAGAACGCCAAATTTGAATTTATTCTAACTGATACAATTTGTGCGAGGGGACCTAGGACTTTCCCTATCCTAAATTTTCTCAACAATGGAGAGAAATGAAATTCGTGCGGTGATAAAGGATTACGTTTAAAAAGGGAAAATAGTAATCCAGATTAAAGTCAAGCTAGACAGTGCTTTAGGTAATACTGCTCCTGCTCCGAGTACAATTCCCACCTGCGTAATTGATTTTAAACGCTCCCACGTGTGACAGACTCCCACAGAGCTGCCAACAGGTTTAGCCGTCCAAATGAATTCACGAATCCGGACATGATCAAAAAGTTTAAAACAATCGTTTTGAATGATCGGCGCTTCAAGTTGCGACAAGTAGCTGAGATGATAAGCATTTTCTCTGTACGCGTTTTTAATATTTTACACCAACATTTGCGAATGAATAAGCTTTGCGCACTATGGGTGTCGCGTTTGCACACTGTTAACCTAAAGCAACGTCGAGTTGACAAATCGTCGGAGAGTTGGGCGCTTTTTAAGCGTGATGATAACGAGTCCTTCCTTATGTGATAGTATATGAAATATGGATATATAATTATGCTCCTGAAGTAAAAAACAATGTAAGCAGTGGACTGAAGAAAGCAAAAACCGTTTAGTCGGCCGGAAAAGTGATGACGACTGTTTTTTGGGATACTCGAGGGATTACTTTAGTGGATTAATTGCAAAGACCAAAAACAATAAATGGGGTATTATGCAAGCTTGCTGCAAAAATTTAGTGAAGAAATCCGAAAGAAACGGCCTCATTTAGCTAAAAAGAAAGTTCTATTTCACCACGAAAGGTGCGTACCTGTACACTCGTCAAGGGTTGCAGTTGCCAAACTCCATAAATTGCGGTTCAAGTTGTTACCGCATCCCCCTTATTTAACAGAGCTGACCCTCTACGACTTCCACTTATTCCCGAATCTCAAAAAATGGTTAGGTGCCGTAGACGAGTACTTTGAGGGGTTAGAGAAAACGTTTTATCAGAATAGTGTAAGGGCGTTGGAGAAGCGCTGGACTAAATACATCGAGGTAGAAGGAAAGAAGACATAGAAAATTAAAATTGTTTTAAATAGATTATTAAAGTTTTTCTTTGTCGTTTCGGATACTTATCATTCACCCCTCGTACATGCATAGTAATAACTCTTAAAAGCAATGACTGCTTTCAAGAGTTCCAACTAAGCCAGTCCCGCGAATGAACTCTAAGGCTTTTGATATCTATGTATTTTCGTTGAGGATATATATCGTTGAGGATACAACAGTAATTATGATGATAAGCCAACGTTTGTGAGCCCGCATTAAAATGCAGAAAGAAAACCAATGGAAACATAGAGAATAATAATTTGATATTTCAAACGACATAAATTTGAATAATTTCAACATCTTATTATTTTTACGAGCCTTAGCATTGTAAACTGAACATTTATGAATACAGATTTTTTTCTCTCCAGGATTCTCATTATAGTTAATTCTAATTTTTGCAGACAAAAATCGAAAAGGAAATGAAATATTTGTAAATTGATTTTCATATTATTAAGATAAAAGTCAGATTTAGGAGAGTTTATACTTGTGCCTTCAAATTATTTTACATGTCCCAAAAAGTAAATTTAACTATTTTCGTAGAGGTGGTCTATGAAGGGTAATGTTATATTAGTTGTTAAAAATTAGGAATTTTAAATAGACCTACGGATGACGCTCGATGTTAAATATTATCCACACCAGTGGACACAACAGGTTTTTTTACATATTTCAAGCTATTTGGAATGTTAAAAATCCATATACCAAGATCGATCGACAGTCAACTCGAAACCTGCTCAAATCTATCAATCCATACACAAAATTGATGCAACACAAATACAAGCGGACTTTATAAAAGCAATTTATTTTTCAATGCCTATTCATGTCAGGCCACTATTCAATAATCTCATGTGGAGATTCATTGCTGGCCTGTCAAGAGGTCAATCCAATAGGGGCACAGTTTTATCGGGAGTCCGATTTTAGTGAAGGTTTTTATGGTCGACGCGGGCCGGAGCTGCTCCGCAAATACTCGTAAATCGCCTGAACATTGGTCGGATCTTATAAAAACGGATACAAGCATTGCGATGTCGTCGTGATTTATTTCAATAAGCGTGTCGCATTCGATCCGTGAAGGAGGGTAATCCGATGCGGACATTTTACGTCACTCCAAATATCATTTTGTTTTATCCCGATTAAAATTAAAATTGCTAAAAACTTTTGGAAGAGGTTTTATTAAGAAGGGATGAATATTGGTCTGCGGGCAGACCACGGCACAGTGGCACGGGAGGTACGCAGTCGACATCCTTGTCATTATAGAAAAGAATGGACCTCCTCTGTCATGAGTACTCAATATCGAATGATATTAAGCATGTCAGGCCAGCTACACTCAGCAGTGGGTAGTACCATTTCTGCATTGGAGCTTAGTTCAACAGACAAGACCTAGCGCGTACTTTTTGAAAGAATTCTGGAGCTACCTCGGGTTTAGTTCGTTTATATGCACACCTTTCGGGTGTCGGAGGTTATTTATTGACTCCTACTAATAGGACTATTAGTTGCTTTGTTATAGTATAGAAAGTCGAGCTCACTATATCCTCTACCTGAACAAGTGCACGTAAATGCGAAAACGTGACATACCCGGAAGAAGTATATCAGGTTTATAGCAAGATGCAACTACTGCCCTATTATATAATAGGTGCCTTTGGTCCGATTTAAATATTCAATTTGCACGCCCTTTTATTTAGTGTTAGAACAGTCTAAATTATAGCACACTAAAAATCGCCCATAGGTATATTTAAGGAATTAACGTACCTATTTTACTTCACACATACATTGCGTCTTGAAATTTAAGCAGTCACTCGAGCCAGTTCACAGATTCAAATGCAATTGATTGCAGTTGTTGCTCACGCTGTAATAATAGTATATACTATACTGGTATACGCCTAAAATGGTATACTATGTTATAGGTATATACCTATAGCATATACCAGTATAGGCGTTTGAATTTGGAACGGGATGATGATGAAAATGATCTGATCTGTGAACCGTCATTGATTTAAATAATTGATAGGATTTACAGCTCATCGTATAATGGTCGCAGATAACTCACGCGTCTGAAACAAATGATACCAGAAAAACGTTATAAAGTGTATTCCGTTAATGTGTTTTTGTTTTTCAATGATTAATAGCGACATAATTACGTTTGCCCGTTTGATTTAACGCTGTAACGTTTCGAGAATTAAATAAATGTTCCATCGGAGCCCGCTTTTGTATTATGATTTCATTAGCATAAAAAGAGCGTTACCGTTAAGCTAGTGTTTTGGGTCCTACCGGATATTTTAAGACTCGAATCCTGTTTTAACGATAAAAACACCAGCAGGACCAAGAAAATTTCTTCGCGGTCTTGTTCTATCAGGATTGACTGATTAAAAGAAAATACTTTCCGACTGATGACAAAAAAAATGCGAACACAATATTTTCCTTTTTATTCAAAAACACGCACTATAACCATAAAAACATCATGTTTATGGATGGACTATCTAATGAAAACGAAATGGATTAAAAATAGATCCTGATTATATTAGAAAAAAGTAAAAATTTGTTATACAATCGGCCTAAGTTTAAAATTAATAGCATATCGCATCAACTTTTACGTAGCAATTATCAATTGGGAACTATTCGGTCTTGTACGTCCATAATTCAAGCTTCAATAGAAACACTCTACAGAACCCTTGTTCAATCAAACACACACGCGACCAATTTTACACAAACATCGAGTTAATGTTTCGTATGTTTGCGTAAGGTCAATTCACGTCACATAAGGCTTTATAAAACAAAGATGCGAATTAATGGGCCTCATTCAGGAAGGTCCATTGTGAAAGGGGGCCCCTGGAGAATAGCCTTCCATTTCGTCGAATTGGACACATATCGGGACCAGTGTAATGTGACACATCGCGACCCCTTAAGGTCATTTTCATGATTCTAGCGTACAACAAATAGACGGCGTACGAAGGATCTATATAAAATGGACATTATATGCGTCGCTTAATGGATTTCGATTTCTTCACTTTTGACCGGGTCTGTTGTCTTTATCACTGTATTTGGGCAGCTATTTACTGTCTGTTGCTAGTTGAATATATTTGATCGGTAAAAGGGCTTTAAAAAAAATTGCTATGACAAAGTTACAACGGAGACGAATTGCACGCAAGACCCAATCTTCCCGCCATTCCCCATCTCGCTTTAAAGATACCGCCGCATAGTTACAGCTGTGTTGTCTCATTTCGTGTGATAATTTCTGGTAGTCACTTGGCGGGAAAGGCGAAAGGCGGGTGTCACATCTGCATAACCTCTAGGCGAATGGTAATGGCCGTCGGAAGTCTCCAGAAGGCTCCCAATGCTCGTATGTACCATTACACTATTTATTAGAAGTTGTGACATGTTGTTTTACGTCTCATTTTGATACGTGCAATTTGATTCCTTTTTATCTTTTCAATAGCCCTGGTGCACCTAATACCAAACCTTAATATTTAGTTTGGGGCAACCCTACATTACGCACTAGCCCGACACTAAATTTGTCGGCCATCCACAATATGATCCATATTTTCGATCAAATTTGATTACGCGAACAAAATTGACACCACATTTAGCGTTCAAATTATTTTAGCGTTTAACAAGGCTAACAAACATGTAAAATATCCTCAGAATATGCGTCCCGCGCAAATGGTCAGTGGTTAACAAAGTAAACCACTATTCATTAGCTAATTTCGAAGCGGACCGATATGTTTTCAAATTCAATAGAAAATATTTCGGTTTAATGAGCTCCGCTTCAAATTTACATTTGAACTCAACAGTTTCAGTTCTAAACTAGGCATACTCTCAACTAGATGAACGTTGCCAGGTTTCTAAATTATTTTGAATACAGATCCGCATAACTAAATGATATGCAAATAGGTCCTTATTAGACCAACTCGGCTACACCGGTTTCATGTGTGAGAAAAGTGTTTGCTCGGTGTAGATATAAACTACGAATAGGTCCAATTAGCTCTGTGTAAATTTTATTAACGTGAACTAATGCTTTCACTCTTCGCGCTACTTAAGAGATGAATCCCTTCCGAAAGGAAGACACAACAAGAAGAAATTTGGAAGGCGAAATATTATATCCTATATGAGAGATTGGTCGCAGAGGTGCCCTGTCTCGGACAGATGTGGGGCAGCCCAACGATAGCACACTCGATATTTCTAGGTGGTTTTAACAGTCGGTCCAAATTAGTTTCGGAATCTGACACTCCAGTCGGAGCTCATCAATCATACAAGCCTTAAAAAGCCAGCCCTGATGGTTAGAATATCTACGATTACGTGGTCCCCGATCCGATACGGTTTTACTGCCGCCATAAAGCAAAAAAATTATCATGGATGTAATTTAAACAGCTTTGATAGTTTTAAAACAACAAGCTTTTACTTCCTTTTCTAGTAGAGGACACAAATCCTTACGAGCACACTTCAGAGCTAGTAAACTCGGAATAATGGTTCAAAACAAAAAGCATAAACCTTCAATTGTCGTGATATGAAAAAGGGCCAACGACCTGGTACAAGGTACATAAATTACCTTAAAAGAATAGCGACCAAAACAACACGCAACTTCATTCAACCGTATTATATTAAAGGTTATTTTGTATTGTGAAAATAAAAGGTTTTATACCAATTATTGAAATTATAACTAGCATTCATAAGGAAAGCATATATGCTTTTCTTATGAATGCTAGGATTTTAATACGCTTCATTCATTGCTATATTTATACGCTTTATCATAGGGTATAATTCTTCCTTAATCTCGTTGAAACAATATTCCTATACACAGAAAAAAAATTATATAATGAAAAAAATTAGTATACGCTGATCTTTTTAAATTATACAATGAAAAGAAAAACAAAAACTGGTAAAATTTACAACGCACAAGTTTTTGAGTCCGGTTAGATTTTAGATTTTTTTATCAATAAAGGTACGCAATTAAGATACACGGATGATGACAAGTTGAAACTGGTGGTAAATTAATAATTAATAAATAGTGGACATCATCATCACAGTATTTATTCATCAGGTGATATCATGAATTTCCATCAAAAAGTGGCAGCAAACTCCTTTAGCTATATTTTAACGAATAAATATAACTTATAAGTATACACACGTATAAATTATATGTTCAATCTTATTTTTTATTAAGCAAGACTTATAATCCTCCAGACAATAGACACAACCAACGTCTTTGGTGTAAAATATTTTATGCCATGATTATTGCAAAAGCTAAGAAACTTGCACATTTAAAAATATGCAATATCTGACAGACGCTTGCGTACTTTATTCATAATTAATTAGCAACGCCCCGCGGTTCCACCTCTAATTATTTACAGAATTAGTGTTTTTTTGACTGTAATTACAATTAATGATTTAATTTAATTTAATATTTTAAGACCTACTGTTTTGTTTCTTAAGTTATGTGTATGAAAAAGTTTTTGACGTGTAACAGCGTATGTCAGCATGCTCAATAAACGTCTCCCATTATGTTGTACTTAATTCTACACCCTGATAAGCGCGTTCAAACAAATGCTTCATGTTTTTATTGAATAGGGGGCAAACGAGGAATCGGAGCCTTTTTTAAGACTACCGACGCCCATGAACATCCAATATAATTACTACACTGACGCGATCCGTGCTTCCTCCCCTCCCAATGGGCCACCGGTTACTCACAAGCCACACCAAACGCGACGCTGAAGATATCACTTTACGGGCGGTATTATGTGAGCGAGGGGTACTTCCCCGTTCGTACCGGCCCCATTCCGTTGCATAGGAGGATATAGTGTCATGCACTATGCATGTCACTACCTCCTCCCATGCAGCATGGCACTACCTCTACCTAAAAACTTCTTAATTATATGATTGTATAGATACAGACGAATAGAATCTTATCTTCGAATGTTATCTCAACAAAAGCATTATTAAGGTGAAAATGTGTAAAGTAATAAATTAATTGGGTATACGTAGTCTGCATTACTGGAGGCTACTCACATGTAGGGTCCACATGATTATATATACATATACATAAAGTTGACAGAACATATTCTGTCATCTTTTCGAAAATAGAACGTCGAATTTGAATTTATTCGAACAGATAGAAATTGTTTGAGGTCCCCCGACCTAGAACTTTCTCTGCCGTAAATTTTCTCAACAATGGACGGAAGCGAAATTCGTGCGGCGATACAATTTTGCGATTAGAAAGGGAAAACAGCAATCCAAAATAAAGTCAAGCTAGACAGTGTTTTAGGTAATACTGTTCAGTAACAGTCAATTCAATGCAGTCATTGAGTACTATTCACACCTACCCAGGTGTTCCATTCACACATACCCAACTGATTTTAAACGTGGGAGAGAGAGACTTTGAGACGCCCACAGGTCTGGCCGTAAAAATGAAGTCACGAATCGATCAAAAACATAAAAAAGGGAGCGGCAGATAGCAGAGATGGTAAGCATCACCTTTGACCGCGTTTTTAATATTTTACACCAACATTTGCGAATGAAAAAGATTTGCGCACGATGGGTGCCGCGTTTGCTCACTGTTAGTTAACCAAAAGCAACGTCGAGTGGACGATACGTCGGAGTGTTTGACGCTGTCTAAGCGTCAAACACTCCGACTAATAAATGCGACATAATGTCGCAAAACTACGAGTTTTGCGACATTATGTGACAGTAGATCAAACATGGATACATCACTATACTCCTGAAACAAAAGAACAGTATAAGCAGTGGACTCACAGCGGAAAACCTGGCGGAGAAAAAAGCAAAAACGGTTTTGTCGGCCGGCAAGATGATGGCGACTGTTTTTTGGCATGTTTGAGGGATTATTTTAGTGCATTACTTGCGAAGAGGAAAAACAATAAATGGAGGAATAAACCATGCAAGCTCGTTGCAAAAATCTTGTGAAGTAATCCGAAGGAAACGGCCATTTAGCCAAAAATAAAGTTTTATACTACCACGACAGACTCCATGAATTGCGGTTCGAATTGTTATCGCATCCGACCTATTTCCCAGATCTAGCTCCTTGCGACTTCCACTTATTCCCGAATCTCAAGAAATGGTTAGGTGGCCGCAGATTTACATCAAATGATGAAGTCATTGTCGCCGTAGACGAGTATTTTGAGGGGTTACAGAGTACATTTTATCAAACTGGTGTAACGGCATTGGAGAAGCGCTGGACTAAATGCGTCGAGGTAGAAGGAAATTACGTGGAAAGGTAAAATTGTTTTAAATAGATTTTTAAAGTTTTTATTTGTCGTTTCGGATACATATCAATCACCCCTCGTAGCATAGGGAACAAACGAACAATCGGAGCCATTTTACGGCTACCTACGCCCATGTACACACCTAGTGGGTCACCGGCGACTCACAAACCGCATGAAACGCCACACAAGAAAACGTCACGGTGTACACCGGTCTCATGTGAGAAAGATATACCTCCCCGATCGTGCCGGTCCAATACCGCTGCAATGCAGCATGGCACTACATGTTACCACGTGTTTTGTGAGTGTGTACTGCGTTCTAGTCATGCCGCCGATCATGGAATGGGTTCGATGGTCGTGTGGTAGCAAAGTGTTACTTCATTTTTAGATATTTATTCCCTAAACGAGCAATCGGAGCCTTCTGGCCACTACCGGCGACCGTACTCATCTGCAACAGTGTTATGCAATTGCGCTGCCTTCCTTACCTCCTCCCCTCCAATGGGCCACCAGTTATCCACAAATTGCACGAGAAAAAGCAAATCTATCACTTTACAGTTACCTCCCCGCTCGTGCCAACCAATACCTACAAAGAGCTTAGTAAATGTTATCTTGTTTTAAGCATGATCTGTCAGCTATCCTGGTAGACGTTGTCCGCTCATAACTGCAGAACATGTTGTATTGTGGGAAGGCAGACCACACGAAACGAACTACTTACTATGCGTCTGTAAGACTCCTAGTGTTACAGGTGTCTATGGGCGGCGGTAGTCACTGCCTACCTGCTTGTCTGCCCCCTATCTCATAAAGAGAGCATATGCCTGCGAGACTTTTATGCACGGCACAACACTCATTTTGTATTACTTATACTGTTTGTATAGTAGTGAGTGATTTTTAGAGTTTATTCGTTAAGGAACAATCCCAGGCCTCCTCTCGGTGTGAAAAAATAAGGAGTAAGTTTGAGTGTCGTAACGCTTTACCGCGCTTAACTCGCTTACGTCTCCTGTGCACCTTTCACTTCCGAGTTTTGTTCTTCCTTCTTAAGTGGTTAACTCCAATCGCGTGTGGAGGCTGGCACGGTAATGTACTCCAACGCGTCTAGATATTTTCTGGTTGTGTAGATGTATGTGAGCTTCGGCTGGCCGTTAGGTGATCTAACAACCCGTTTACTATTTAATAATATAATAATTCTTAGGTTAGAAAGGGTTGTAGGAAAGGCAACGTATCTGAATAGTAATTATACGGATTTACATACGGTTCGGTAATCGTAAAAAGACCCCGAATTGTCGTTTACCCCCTTGTAGTATAAAATAAGAAGATAGAGATGATTCATGGATACGATATATCGTGCAATTAAGGCTTTATAGGTCAAAAGAAAATTCCATTTTCAGCGTGTAATGGCGGGGTAGAAACATTGCTGTATATAGGACGTAGGACGGACTCGCGGTTGGATGTCCCGGGGGAGAGAGATGACGTAAGTGGCAAAATGTTATTCGTATTATCCTGATAAAAAAATATTTTCTCGTTCAAAATACTTATAGAACTCAAGTTAAACATTTTTTAAACTTACTTTAACTGTAATGTTTTAAATTTGGAAATAAATAGAAATTTTGTAAGAGATGTGCCATGCTGCAGACGAATTGTGCTGTCGCGTATCACTTGGTTTCCCATTGGAGGGAGAAAAGGACGGCACCGCTTCCGTATGGCAACAATGTCTATGGGCATTGGTAGTCGGGAAATGACGCTAAATTCTCGTTTGTCCTTCGATACCTTAAATAAAAGTTGAGTGATTAATCTGAAACACAAGGTGATCAGGTGTGAGGATAACCGTGTGATAATCATATACCTGTGGGTAGCTCGGCTTATACGATATCTGGCCGGGATTAACTGTCAGACACAACAATAGCTGCGAATTAACTGTTGGACTAATAATATCGTTATCTCCGCCATGCGTTATCGGTGTGACGTTACGACGTCATGATCATCTGCCGCAGCCGGCTGGATGACAGCGACTCCAATATGGATAATAAGTGGGTAGTTAATACATTAACATTTTTATTGTAATACATTTATTGAGTACATTAAAGTTACATACGATGTGACACATCTTTTCGAGTAAAGTCAGTACCATCATCTTTTTTTTTTGGAACAAAAATAATCTTTCTATTCCCGATTGTAATCTATATCACTTCTAAATTTGATCCACATCTGTTCAGCAGTTCATACGTTCTATAGCATATGGAACCAAACGAGCCATCGGCGCCTATTGACGACTACCGACGCCCGTTCACATTCATATTATTGCCATGTAAATGGGTTGCCCTCCTTTCCTCCTCATCTCCAATGGGCCTCCGACCTCTACGAAAACAAAACGCGACAGCGTGTGAAAGAAAAGTACGCCCCCGGTCGTGCATGTCTAATTGGATACAATGCCTCTTACTAAAATGTGAAAGAAGAACAAAAACGTATATAAAATTTCGCATCTATATTCTTAGAAAGTAGGGTCGGATTATTGCGTCACGCGTTACTGTGGCTATAGAAATATTGCCACTAATTCCACAAGATGAACGTGGTAATTCGTCTAAATAAAATATATCGATGCGATTGTCACTAATCCCACAACAAGAGCGCGCTCTCAATATAATTATTATTAAGGAACAAGATTGAGCAAATTATTACACTAGTATTCCTGCCGTTGCCCCTACTATTGATAATAAAGCAACGGGATCGTAGATATATATCACGAAAGCACTCCAAATTGAACACGTCACACCTTTACTCAATTAAGTAGAAAAACTGTATTCCCCGCTACAAGACAATAACCGTCAGAGGCACTTATTGTTCACTTTCGGATATTATTCGCTCAGCTTTCGTTCTATTTTCTGAATATCACATAATGGAATAAGAAATCATCCACTCTTAAGATATCTTTCTTTTTTTGTATTGTATTTAATGTCCATTGTAAGGCCTCCCGTTTTGTCGTACTGTTACATTTGTTCTGCGCCATGGAAGTAAGCAAACAATAGAAGTGGCATAATTGTAATTGCTTAGGTCAAGGTAGTAGAAAATTAGTTCCAGATTGTAATTACTTGTAGATTTATAAAGAATGCAGTAGAGATCTTATTGTGATTTTTGTTGTAGCAAGGAGAAAAACAAGGAAAAGGAAAAAATGTTGCGTACAATTATTCAGTTTTAACTCACCCTCTCACCATAATAACATTATACATAGAAATTGATTTACGTGCCATAAAATAATTTACGTAATCAGTTAATTCTTTAATTTACAACAGTTGCGTGAAAACGACTTTTTTTACAAGGTGTACGGAAATTAAAGAGACCAACGCGGACTTATAGTACTGTTTTAATATCTTAGCATCCAGCTAAGTAAATAGGTAAACAGCAAGATTTTTGGACTCTACATAATGTACCAAGCTGGGTTTATTTTTTATTTAGATCTGCAATGTGCCTTTTGTATTTAGCATACTGTTTTCTTATAATCTGTAAATAAAAATAATTTTACGTTACCATAAACACTTGTTAGAAAGTTATTTTTTCTGGAAGCTTGTTATAGTTTTAATAAATGAAAAAGCATGATTTTTCAATTGTTGTCACATGATCTCAACACCGATGATAATGCAGTCTGATATTACAATTAGCAAAACAAAGCGCAACTCATATCAAATGTCATCCGTTTTGACAGTTACTATAGTGCAGTCGCTGAAGGTATTTGAGTATGCATAATTTAAGATAAAATCTGAGCTAGGCAAGTATGCTCGGATTTTTATATCTACGACCCTCAATAGTGAAAATAACAAACGAATGTTTGGACTAGTAGGAACTCTCTCAACTGGCAAACTGTAGTACCATCTGCACGTTATTAAAGATTAATGTATTTAAGTACTAAAATTGAAAATGAAAATATATAAATGTTATTAAGACAAAATATGAATGTAAATTTCGTTTCTCCAAAATTTCCAAAGTTGCAACACTATCTATTAAAAATAATTGTATATATTTTAACAACACCAGCGGCTGTCCATCTCTTTATTACTACAACATAAACTACTCACATTTTCTCCCACTCGAATGTAATAAAAATATTGTTTAAACTTTACAAGCTCTGTAGAATTTTGTCATTAATTGTACATACCGTCGCCTACTTAAGTGGGATCCGTAGGAAATAATCGATTAATCAAGGCCTCCTGAACAAACTCGGGAAAATGTTCAGGCTTTCGCGTCGTGTATTACTAAGTTTTATCGTAGATTGGACTGACTTAATCGCCTCGGTTCCGCGAATTATTGTTACGCCATCGGCTTATTACACATTCCGGGAAATGGGATTATAACAATGGAAATTAATCCTAATGTTATTTCTGTATTTTGGGGGGGGGGGG
>JAFELO010001043.1:316729-338220 GCA_017140195.1 Eumaeus atala | reverse complement strand
TCGGCCTCCGATTCGGGGGCACAACTCGGAAGGTTTAAGCAAGACTGGACGAAGCTGGCTCAAGATAGAGAAGTATGGAAGGATTGGTGGGAAACCATTTCCCAGCAGCGAGACAGTATAGGTTAGTTAAAACAGGGTAGGGGGCTGGCCAGCTGTCGGCAACTTTTGATAATTACCGAAGCCCACAATCACAATTGTAATGTAGACCTATCGCCCTTCTTCCCTTATCAAATGAACAAATCACATGATACCTCCGAAAACTGCGGAGAGCGAGACGATAGTCCCAGTCCTACTGAATAAATTCAGTTGCAATGCGGCAAGGCCATATTTCTTGCTCAACTGTAAGCATCGTGAAGTATTCATAATCTAAACAGACCGCGATATAATCGGTCTAAATCGTTTCATAGTGACATCAAATTTACTTAGCGATGTTCAGCTTTGTAGCAAATTATTTGTACCATTAAGAAACAGTTTAAATTATTTTATTAAAGCTTTACAACTCTAAATTCGATAAAAATGGCGCCTGTTGTATGCCATCGCCAAGGATGCCGCTTGAATGAACAAATCTTGCTGTACCTCGAATCGATTCTGCCTATCGTTTGTAAATCGATAACGACTGTGCACAGGATAAACAAGCCCGCACAAACTGTGAAACAATCGATGTTGTGTTCATAGTACAGTTCGCTATCAAACGTGTAGCTAGGGTTGAACATTTAGTAAACTTAGATCCATTTGACACATGTGCTTCCGGACCGATACGACTCAAGAAAAGAGACTACTATGCGGATATTTGTGATAGTTGGTGATCATTTACTATCATGTGGGCCGACTCCTCGTTTACTACCTATGCTATAAAAAGTCTACCGATTTGCTAATAAATTTTGCTACACGTAACACTAGATATTTGCCCACATTGTACAAATGTATCGGTCTTTCATCATCGTAATTAACGAACATTTTTCTGGACAGTATGAACCACTGAAATTGTAATGATGATGAAATTGTAGGAACCATTGAAATTGTAATGATTTCTTACTTTATGCAGAGGGAGATATTCATACTAACAAGAACAACACAAAACTTGGGGCCAAATAGCATCTCTGGTGCAGTACCGTCCGGATAATCAACCGGTGATGAAATATTTTTAAGATAAAAAAAGAAAATTGCTCCATTGCAGCAATTATACGATTAATGAGATGTCGCTAACACCTATGATGATGCTTACAAGAGACCATCTGGACGTATCGAAATGATGGCATCTTCGGAACAGCTCTTATATATCTAATAGTCATTGCATTACCAGTCCCAGTAGAGGGTAAATAGACAGTAGATCTAGGTTACATTATCTGTAGACCTGACGTCGATAACGTCAAATCCGCGCCATAGTACAGTGCGCCTATATGCTGACGCCTATATAGGGATAAGCGCGAGGAGACGAAAGAGGAACGGAGAGGGGCTCCACATTCCAGCGAGGTCTTCAGGTAATCACATATGCCATAAATATATTCACTCCTATTTCCTTCCAATAAGCAGCGGTGGGAATGAGTGGTAGGCCAAGCCCGTTTTAAAGAATGTAATTCCACAACTGAACATGCAAGTAGGCCGTCTCAAATCGGCATATCGGTGTCTGAAACGACCCAAACAAAAATAGATTTATATTGTTTCCTAGATCTATTGATGTTTATGGTTGATATGCTTGTATTGTGTGCTACGTTTCTATTTATACGATTATTGGTTACTCATGGTTCGTATGTACTGAATATTTAATTTTTGTTGTGAAATTTGTTTAGGCGAGCTTGATTTAGGTGTAAGCCAGTGAATGCTTGACGAGAACGTTACGAAAACGAGGCCAATCGAATTTGGGGGGAGGTATTGGTTAGAAAAAGAATGTGTTGGGGGTCGAAAGGAGGACCGAAGTAGATGGAAGAGATGCATCCCGATTAGAGTATTTTAGAGAGATTATAAAACCTAATTTAACAATTTCTTTAAAGTTCATTGTGGGTATCTTCTCTGACATGGGCGCATTGCGAACCCTCAATTTAAACTTAGCCACTGAGACAAGCATAAGTGATCATTATACAGATCCAATATGTGACATTAAGCAATAAACAATAAACAAACATCAATGACCAGACTGTGGGGACCAAGTCCACAGAGTGCGACGTCGCAGGGAGCTGCGACATGCGAATGGAGATTAGTCCCGAAGAACAAACATGAGTCTGGCGTGAAAGGCGCGCATGAGGTGCAAGTAAAGTGTTACGCTGGTGTACGATTTATAAGCTGTTTCACAACATTTCAGTACTCATATTTATTTCATACCGCGCGAATTGAAACTCTTAAAGAATAAATTCCAGTAATATTTCAGTCTAAAATAACAAACACAATTTTTATTAGATACCTATAAGTACCGACCAGTCACTTGGTTGCATATAGATTTCAGAATAAATGTGGGTGTGAGTATGGTGGCTAGACCACGCCCGTATTTTAACTTTTACACATACACATTATGAGACAAAGTCCGCAAAAGCTGTCTATATGTTACGTGATCGATTTTTTCAAAATCCACCAAACAGACTTTCATGTGAATTCCAATAATCGATAGAGCAATTCTCGAGGAAGTTAATGTATAATTTCATAAGGTAAACCTTCTGGCCCGTTCGATGGTGAATCCGGGGCGAATCGCTAAATGTATATTTAAGTCAACATAGAACTATTTCATTACAATTATAAATTCTATGCATGCCCCCTTTCCCCCCACGACCTAGTTATATTAAGGACACTCGTCAATTACCAACCACTACCAATCACACAGAAACACTTAAAAGTCATAAATTTGTTTTTAATTGTTTGAACAGTCTTTCGGTTTAATAGTCGTACTCGAGTAAAAGTTGATTGTGTTGTGTTTGCATCATCAAACTATGTACTATGTGCGATGATCTTTATAACAAAAGTCATAGAACTTTGGATGTTCCAAAGGCTATTGAAAATGGTAAATTACTAAGTAACCATACCAATTAAGTAGACATATTTGCTAGTACATTTTATATGGAAACTTTGCGTTGGAAACCATTTAGATAGCGCGTCGGTAAACAAAGGATCGTCCACTGATCTCAATACCATATACTATCATATACTATCTTATTAGTGCTCACAATGTCTGTCTGCATGTTGATACATTTTCTAATAATCTACATTTTACAGGATAAGCTTTCATGCGGTTTTCACCTATGGATATAGCGATACCCGTGCGTGCATGCACGGGCAGTAGTAGGCTAGTCATTAGTATATAAATGGATACTCGATGCATACGGAAAAATTTAAAAATATGTAAAGTAAATAAGTTCCAAAAAATGTGCGTATTGAAAACAGACAATATATAAGGAGATATTCTAAATGATCACGTGGAATATCGGCAAAGTATAGGCCATACGATTGAGTCCATCGAAGGTCTGAAAGGCAACTTGGGCGCCCATTTCTGCGGCCATTCCGTTTATGAGCGTCGTTACGGTCGCTGGGACGGGAAAAAAACCACGTTACCCCAGTGAAACGAATCGTAATGGCGTACTCTATTGTTTCATTAAAAAGGGGGTAGGCGTATGGTGGTGATTTAATATTAATTTTGCGGGAAAATCCGAAACTACCCGCTATTAACGGATCGGTTAGAATTTATAGAGGCCTAGGCCGCGCTAATGTCCGATGAAATCTGGTTAACGGGAAATATTAATTAATTTACGTAATCATTTTAAATATTTCACTAGTTTCGAATACAATATAATCGCTGTTGTAATATAACAATATGTAGTTAGATGTGCAATAAATTATAGAAGGTGTGTCCAATTGTTTGAAGTTCTTAATGTTGTCATTCTTTTTTTGGGATGAAATATAATTTTTATGTGATTCTTGATTGTAATTTCTATATATCGTTTCATCTAAGTACATTCCGTACTTTTTAGTAAAATAATAACAAATATAGAAACTTACACATTTATGTTCTTCTCCTTAGTCATGTACTGTTGACACAGTTAGGCGTAGTATTATTATTATATTACCACTCTGTTATGAGTGAACGGATCGTCTTCTCTGGACAGTTCATCCCTCGCAATGCATCTCCAAAAATGTTTTCTTCCGTTAAAACATTAGCAGGATGATCTTTGGCACGCCTTGTACAGAGCCTACGTTTCACTTCGCTAAATTGGACCAGTAGATCACCATCAAAGTGAACCCGCCCTAAATCTAAACTTGCCTCTTTTGTATCTTGTGTCTGTCTTAGACGCTGTTCTGTTACTTGCATCCATCCAGGAGCTGTATTCATCTTTCTAAAAAATTATAACATTTCTAATGCCACTGCTACTTTAACGATTTTTGAGGTTTTTTTGACATCTGCAAGTCTTAAATACTATTTAAATGATATGCCTGTTTTATGCATATTCATTGGAAAGGCATAACATATATGTAAAAAAGTACTCACTTTGTTCTTATTAAATGTAGTTCAAATTCTTTGACATTAAAAATATTACCATGGCGACAACACGAAAACAAATGAAAACTGTCACTTCGAAATATAAAATTAGGCGGCATTCAATGCAAACACAAAACACGTTAAAACACAAGAGTAACTCGGTACACTAAAACAATACACTGCCCGTCCTAATAACCGGAGATAACAGAAGCACTGAATACAAATGCTACAATTTGTAGAGCCAAATTCGTAGGCAAAAAGTATACCACCGCCATTTTGTACTTCGGGTTTGCGATTCCAACAGATATTGACCGGCTTTTTTTTACGGGCCGTTGTTATGTAAAAATAAAACAATTCGAGTCTCGCAGTGCAATGTTTCTGTTGCGTTTTTAAGAATATTATGCATGGCTTATGTGTGGCCCTCCTTTTGTCGTCTAGTTTTCTAACGTATACTAAATATATATTTTATGAAGACCTTTACTGTTGTCGCAACGTGAAACTCAGATGTTGTTGGTATCGAAGCAAAGGAGCCAACCATGTCTAGTTTTATTGCGACGAATCCCTGATGATTTCGTTTCTTTCTAGGTTGCGCGACCAGAGCAATAGACTTAAAAAAACATAGAAGCATAATTTGTTGATAGACTTAGAAAAAGCTAAATAATAATATTTTACATTGAAGGAATCGGAACTTTAAATCGCTCACGATGTTATGATGATTTTAGTATAATAAAAATCTTAGTCGCAGAATGTCTTTTTTGTATGGCAAGCGACACCCGGATACTAAGTGTGTATATAGGTAATTGTAACAACAGCTCGCTTTCCCCTCCTCCCTACTATAAAAATTATACCACTTTACGCCAAAACTCGTTAAAAGGCAACTGAAATACGTTATCTCATACAAATTCACATACAAAAATCAAACATATCTTTCAGGAAAGTGGCGAAGATCGTAAAAGAACCGAAACGCCATGTTGAAAGTAAGCATTACAGTATAGATATGAAACACCAACAACCATAAAAACACAGATTATAAATGTGATAAGATACAAAGAGGCCATTGATACAGCTGATAATATCAAATTACAGGACGATACAACACAATTGAACGGTAAACGTCTAAATATAAGGGTAGATAAAATAAAAACAAGCATAACATGGTTTGAGGAGTCGGTAACAATTGAGGAGATCGGGGCCACGGATACACCGGCTTTACAAGGGTTCAACGTTGTGTTATCGGTTTAATGCGTTCAGAAACATGATCATAGGACCTATAATGTCACTTTTGTTTTTGAACTTATAGGCACTTCCTTGGCGCGTTTGGGGAGAATTATTAATTTGCGATGCACGCGCATATCGACAGCAGATATAGAGACAATGACGTCATTGGCATTTCTGACAATCATTTCTCAATTTAAGTGATTATATGCGACTTCATCTTATACGTTCTAACAAAATCCTGCCACTTTCCACACGCATACGCTTTTTTTTATAAGATCATTATTTATTTAAGTAAAACGCTCATTGCACCCTAGATATACTAAATATACAAAAAATATAAAATTTACATATACAACAGTGAGAGCAGTTCTTGGTGTCGAGCAAGTTCATTTCTGTGAACTAGCGTAAATTATGAATCCACTGACAAACTAGAGGCCACGTATAGTCACAAAAGCGCCTAATGGCATATCGCGTAATCAGTGACGCGAAGCGCCGACGAGCACTCACCCAAATTGTGGGGCGGCGGAACAAACAGATCCGCTGATAACTGGAATTGGTTCGGACTTGAAAATGCAACCTCGCCCTGGTGTGTCTTTATCATTAGGGCAGGCTGTCTAGTGTATAAATACTACTTCAATTGATTGTCACTTAATTTTAGGTTTAGGGCCAGCTTCACAGATTGTAACCAGAGTATATCTTGCTTATATTCATCACCATATCATCACCATCAACGATAGCAACCAGGAAACGTCCACTACTGGACATAGGTTATATAGTAGGAACAGAGTATTATAGTAGGTATTTTACTAATATTGTAAGTGCGAAAATTTGAATAAAAGTAGTTTACTTAATCACGGCAAAACCACTCAGCAGATTTTGGTGAAACTTGGCGAAACTGTACCAAAATCAAACATAAGCTATAGAAATACTAACTTCTGGACGCGGTTCTTTCTGTAGTTCACGCGGGCAACAGCTTGTTATAACATATACAAAGTCTATTGTGAACTTATGTGTCAAACATTGGATTAAGTTCCGCTTCATAATATCTTGTTAGAAAAGACAAATGAAGTATAGTTTATCTTAGATGTAGGTTCGAATGCCTGTTAGTTCAGCTTTAGTAGTAACTTGTGTTTGTGTTAATACGGCAATCTCAGAAATAAGAAGTCGGTGTTGAAAAATATGTTAGATAGCCCAGTGATCGAGGAAGGCTATAGGCATCACCAAGCTAAGCAGCATAGTATGCGGTGTATGCGTGTGAAACCACAAAGCATTGATAGTGTATATAATGCTGACTCCACGCGGCTTGCGAGTTGCGGTTTCATCTATAAACTTAGTTCGGCAAACAACATCTATACAATAACAATATTACCCGCGCCGCACATAGTTAAGAGTATGCTCGGGATATAAAACTTCCGACGTACGCATCAAACTCCATCTGATATTATACGTCATGTAATATCATCTTTCATAGTCATATTTCATCAACGGCCACAATACATATAGTGAACCATATCTCTTAACGGTGTAAGCAGAGATTACATTTTAAATCTGCTACCGATTTAACTCTAGCCCTGTCTTAAGAATGGGCGCAACAAACACCAACGGGCACAATTACCTGATGAAATATCTATATACAATATATTGAACACTAAAATAAAATTTTACAAATAGCCTGGTAGGAGCATATTATTCCAAAGGCTTGGTAGTACAGGAGTATTTGCCATGAACACTGTTACCTCATAATATAATTTGCCACGCAAACGTTCATCAACGCCTTTCTGAATTTTTAAATGATTAAGCTAATAGATATTTTTATTAACTTTTGAACTTCTTCTAGGATCATGTTGCATAGATTTGATTAGTAGCGAAAACAATTGCTTACTCTGCTAAATCTACTGGTATATCTAACATGTGTTTGTTTCTATCATAGTGATTTCTTTGTTTATAATTAAATAATATTTTATGTACATTTCATGAATGCCAATTTATTTTAAAAATACTTTATCATATTCGTCTTTAATCTATTTCTTAGGCTGACTCCAAAAAAGACCGAATAAAAAACATAGAGGTAAGATATTATCTGTGAGCGAGGTCCAATCAGGCCGGCAAATACTTTACCTGTGACGGTCTTCATCAGGTGACAGCTGTGGAGGGCAGTGCAAACATTACTCGACGTTCCAATTAAGCGAGAATCGATTCCTATTTTATCTTGCCGAGTAATGATCGATATTTGCGCGTCTTACGATGCGGGCGATTGAACGAAACTATTGGCGATTGCGTCATAGTCCTGGCTATAACTTTCTTTTTTACAATTGATTACTAATGACATTTATGATGTGAATAAATAATAACTTGAAGTGGTTAAATAATAAATGAGATTTTTTTAATGTAAATATAATAAGCTCCTCGACGAGATGCAAAACAATTTCCAAAAATAAAACCACTTAATTCTGGCTGCTAACAATGTGGTTCGAACAATTTTTTTTAGGTTGAACCGAGGCAATTTCCAATGCCATTTTGGAGAAATGTGGCAGGAACATTAAAATTTTATCTTCGCAAAATTCTATAAAGCTCATGTAAAAAATAGTTTTTGAAGACCTGATTGTACAAGTTGTATGCTGATTCAAAACTATGATATGGGAAATTTTGGCTGGTTGGGCTTAACATCAAAGCGGTTTCGTCATTCCATTGGTAGTAGCTTAACGGTATAGTAGCCTTTCCTGGTAAATAAGCCATGTAATACTGTTCTTTTTTTCAAATCGAACCAGTAGCTTCTGAGATTAGCGCGTGCAACCAAATAAACACTCCGGATTTATAATAATAATATATATTGATAAGCAACATTACGGCTCACTAAATGTATCGATCAAATGTACACCACAAATTATCACCCACGAATTGAGTTTTACTTGTCACTCGGCATTTAAATATCAGTCAAATTAGCACTTTCTATTTGAAAATCATGTTCAATTGATCAACATTATTCGATTTATATGTCATGGACATTGGACAGATGTCATCTAACTAACCGGCTGCACGCCGCGGTTTCGTTCGCCTAAGTTTTGACTCACACAAACATCCATATTTCATAAACTTGCAGATAAAATTTTCAATAAAAATTACATTTCTATCAGATTTCAGATTGATTGATCACGAAGTTTCGGCTGTGCGTTTACCGATCAGTCCGACAGGATCTTTCTATTATATTATAAAACACTTCCGTAAATGAGTGAATATTTACTAACTGACAGACAACGCATAGCCGAAACTACTGAACCCAAGAAGCTGAAATTTTGCATGTATGTTCCTTGAAGAGTGTAAGGGCGCACTAAGAGAAGGATATTTAAAATTTCACCCCGAAGGGGGTGAACAGGGCGAAACACTTTTATATGAAACTTCTTAAACTACCTTCACGCCTGTTATCCCCGTAGAGGTAGGCAGAGGTGTGCTAGTACATCCACAACTCGTAAGTCCAGTAGATATACTAGAACACAACACCCACGATTAACCAGGGTACTGAGGCCCAGGATGTCATAGGTGGCAAGCCAATGGCCACTTAAATGAAACAGCGGGACGCTGCTAGTTTTATACATTCACATAAACCGTCGATCACTACTTTTTATTGTGCAATGCCAAATATACCACACACACACACACACACACGCACACGCACGCACGCACGCACGCACGCACGCATGCACACACCCATACCCAAACCTTCATTGAATAAAAATAAACAAAATGATGCCGGGTGCGATATTTTCCTTTCACAACTACGCTTCTTAACTACAAATTCTATTTCTCATCTCTAAAGTACATTTAATATACGAAAGTGCTGCATTCATTTTTGTATGTGCATTTCACATATTGTAATTTCTTATAGATAGTCACAGTTTACTGCACACACTTCAATCCATTATGATCAATATTTTAAATTCCCTAAAATATTATAATCGTTCGAAATTCCAGGGGCAGACGGCATTCTGTATCCAAGAACTGTATTAGACAAACTACCAATATATAATATGTCATCAAAATTGTAATAAATACATTTAAGACATGAACATAGTAAGTGGTAGTGCTCTATGACACCGCCGTAAAGTGCCATTTCGGTGGCGCGTTCCTGGCTATTTGTGAGTAGTCGGTGGCCCATTGGAGGGAAGTAGGAAAGGAGGGCAGCGCATCGGCATTGTACAGCGGATGTTCATGGCCGTCGCATAAAATGCAGACTTATAAACGAGGTAACCACGCCCACTTAATCGTTGGGCGTCATAAGTATTATTTTAAACTGTCTCCTACACTACACAACGAAATAACATATTTAAAACTGAATGTCTTAAAAACATTATCATAAGGATGATTATTTACATTGATGAAGATTCATGTTAAATTGTACGAGTTTGATTATATGATTTATTATAAAATCTACAGCCATTGCTCAGAATAGATATAGAATATCCACCCACTGACTTGTGATCTTCCGACGCCCCATACCCTGTCCGGCCTTATCCCACGATCCTATTGATCTTTCAATCTCAATATCCAATAATCAGTCGACTTGTGAACGCCACGTTAATACGTCGCGAGACTGACAGTTCATTCTTTGTCTTATAAATTGATACGTCAAGGGGAAACGCAATCTCGACTGGGCCTACATCTATCAGTCCCCGGCCGACCTCATGATTGATGATACGACGGCTGACCGGTCCCGATCCGGAAATCGCTAAGTTAAAAAAGATCTTCCACCACGGTAACCGTAACGTTGTAACACGTGATGCGTAATATTTATTTTCCGGTGGATAGTTTCATATGTATTTAAATCACATTAAGGGACTGCTCTTCTATCTATTGGTAGCGTCGCGCGGTTTCTCCCGCGAAACTCATTGAAGTTTTTCGACGACAATTGTATCGTGCCTCATGCTATATAGCCTATAAACCCTAGAAAATGTAGCTCCTCATAATCATTCATCATTATCAACCCTATCGGTTCACTGCTGGACATAGGCCTCTTTTAGTGAACGCCAACGTGGCTAGCATACACAAAAATGATTTCTAAAATCATACTTCTAGTTGAGGAGATTAGCGTATTCAAACAAGCAAACAAAAAGCTCTTCAGCTTTATTATAATACTTTTTTTTCATAGTATAGGGGGTCAAACGAGCGGTCGGAGTATTTTGATAACTAAAAACGCCTATAGATATCCGCACAATTAAGCAGACGTGTTCTCTCTTTCCACGCTTGAAATGAGCTGCCGGAAAGTAACAAACCCCTCCAAAAAAGTTATGTAAAGTTCTCGGCCGATGACGCCGCGTTTAGGGAAGTTAAGTCTTGTATCCATTCAGTAGCCATGTCCGGGTTTGATCAGTCAAAGAAATGTTGTCCTCGCGTTAATGGAAATATGTATAGCAGTGATCGAAGTTAACGGATAGCAAACTCGTATTGCGAAAGTTTGTATGTATTTTTGTTTCCACGTAAAAATACAAAACGGGTTCGAGTGGAGATTATCACAGATATACGTTACAGTGTTGAATGACATAAAAATACTTATTATTCTTGAAAATAATTAAACATTTTAAGGTGATAAAATCGTGGGGAACAGACAGTAGAGCATAAAGAGAAGTATGTATATTTTGCCGTTCAAAACGATACGCATTAAAAAACAAAATCCCCAAAATCTGTAAGTGAACGATTTTCTCTAAGTCTCGTAGCACGGTCTTTTATGCGATTTGCGATTTTATTTAGAGTATAACTTAGCCTCTGATGTTCTTGGCCGAAGTTGTGCTGGATAGCTATTATTTCATACGTAGAACACACTTTCAGTAAACCACTTCAAAAAGTACAATTAAAACAGTGTAACTCAAACGGAAGCCCATCTAACGAAGGCAAGACTGAAATTAATTAAAACCGTAAGACGATAACGTAAGATATTGCTCGTAGCCGAAAAAAATAAGTTGACTGCAAATTAGATGAAATTTATGATTCTCCTCGCGGTCAGAGAAAAAAAAATCTGTTAATATAAGTTAAGGATCGAGCCATGGCAGAGCTCGAGTGGCCGAAATAACCAGAGTGAGGGGGGAAGAAGAAATATAAATTTAACTTCGTTAAGGCGATACGCCGAGGACTTTGGGGCAATTTCGTGTACTTTTGTTTTTTTGATGAATTTGCAATTTAACGAGCGATTTCGCGTCACTCGTGTGATTTACAATAAATTTTATTTTAGATTAGATATATTCGACTTTGAAAAAGCTTAAGGACGACTTTTCCCGAATTAAGGAAATTGTAAGGAGAAAATGAGAGAAATTAAAAGAAATCATGACATAACACGGGCACGGTCATATTACAAAGACTTTTTACTTTAAATGTGCAGAGCCATGAAGCTCAGCTCAGCGAATCCGGAAAGAACAACACATATGCCTTTGGGTTGCTCTGCAGTAACATTCCAACGAACTCTCCACTTGAGGAAAGAAAAAACTCTGGTAAAGTTACGCTGAAAAAGTCAACGTATATGGTGAGTATATAAATATATAAATTAATATAAATATTATATCTACGCAATATGTATAATAAGGACTCCTATTGCGAAATATGTCTTGTAAACGCAGTCCATCCCATCATTCAAGCGTCAATAATATGTAAAATTAAAAGGAGACCTGGCGGCGGTCCAACTTCCATTACTCCACCGTCTAATGTTTGAATAACCAATTTCCAATATTCCGCTCGGTGTCACTACAGAAAGTAGAATTGAAGGGGCAAAATATCGTTCGACCAGAGACCGGAGATCGACTCTATAAAACTAATGAGAAATAGAACAAAGACCGACCGAATGGCAAAACGTTACTTAAGCCGTTTAGTTCTTTTTGCGTTGTTTCGCATTCACTTCGCCAACGTGTTTTTTTGTGTTCGGCGAATTGTAAATGCAACAATGAACAGAGTAAATAAATGTGGTTATTAATGAATCAAGAATAAATCGTTTCTATTCTTATTTTCTCCTCATTAAAGTTTGATGTAATGCGTGCATAAATCAAGTGTTAACAAGCTTTTATTTAGTTTCACCTCTCCCGATGTTTGGTCGTAATCAAACCTATAGGGTTTGATTACAGACAAACATCTGATTACGAATTTAATTTTATTCACTTCCCTGTTAACGATTGAGCAGAAAAGTGTAATTCAGATGACAATGCAGAATCATTATAACCTGGATCTGATATGATGATGGACACGGAAGGCAGTCGTGGGGACTCAGTAATAAAACACACCACTTATTTGATACGTCTCTTAAAGGAATTTAAGCCTAGATGACATCCAAGGTCTGTTAATGGAGCTAGAAGGTGGTCGTCGGAACTCCTTAACAAACTCATAAGCTCTTCGTATTTGTGCTTTCAAATATGTCTTTGTAAGGACTCTGGGTCTAGACTTCTTGTTAATGAAAACTTCTATATCCTTTTTTACTGTTTCTGTAAAAAAGTCAGTTTTTTAATTTATTTGTCTATGAAAGAGCAGTTTATCTGCAGGTATATATGTGTGTGTTATGTTGTATTACCGTCTGTACCACAAAGTGGGCTTCAGACTATCGGCTTAAACTTAGACCACGATAAAAATATAGGATTAAATACATATGTTGTTTCTCATACTAGAAAGGTGCACCTATATTTTAAGCTGTATAGACACACATTTTATTTAGTAATGTAATGACTAACATAACCGGTCCAATAGAACAATACATAATAACATTAATGTAATACTGCGAGTTTCTTCAAGAAAAGCCTCATTCTTAAAGGGAAGAGGGACTTTCATTCAAACTCAACTTCAACAAACGTACTCGAGAGGCTTCTAATACATTTTCACAAATTCACGATAATTCAAATGTAATCGTCATAATAATACGAAATTAAACTATTGGTTCCAAAAATAAGCGCTGTATTTTTACACAGAGCGACTAAAAACTGGCACCCTTGTCAAATCCCCGGCACTAGATAGCCAACCCCGACATTATCTGATGTGGATAAGGGACAAGGTGGCTAATTTGGAGGAAAACAGGAAAGCAGGGCAAAGCGTGTGCATGACAATTTATTAACCAGATATCTACATGCGTTGGTAGTCGTCAAAATTCACTGATTGCGCGTTTGACCTCATATATAGAAACCAAGTCTTGCTTTTAATTGAAATCAGCAATTGAATTTTATCTTTCACATCGCACTCATCCACTCGTCTACGTCCATTGGTTTTCGGTAATTCAGTTATTAAATTTTCTTTGTGGTCTCTAAACATTTAAATTAAACATATTATTTACGATCATACGCAGCAAGGCAGGAGCTTAATGCACCGTTAACAAATAACTTTACAATACGATATCATAAAATGCATTGGAAGTGATTTACTGTCCCAACATTTAAATGTGAAATTGTGGAGTCATCAAAGAATAAATGTGGACAGATGGACGAACATGCCATTTCATATTGCCTTTATTTCCGTAGCGATATCGACGCTCGGACTGGTAGTTTTTGACTCCTCGTCGCTCTCGAAATGGCCGTCTCACTCACATTATATCACCACGAAGTGATAGTTAAGTTGGCGCGGTTTATGAGATGGCGGTGATCCATTGGAGGATATATGAATGACTATGCGTGTCGGTAGACATCAAAATACTCCGTTTGTCTACTAATAATAAAAAGCAACACTGAATGACGAAGAAATATAAAATAATGAAGTAACACAATTTGAGTATATAAACACGAGCGACCTGTTCAAATGCTTTTAATATTGATACACTCCGCCATCTCGAGGGGTGAGGGGTGCGCCCCTCTCCCGCTTTCTGCGTACGTGAGCCGCCTACAAACAGCTACTCTATTCGCTACTCCTGTCAACTAACAGTAGATAACGCGTTGGATTCTATGTACTCATTTTTATAAAGATAATATTAAGCAAATTTCCTGTGACTATTCCCGCACTGCTGCGAAGTACGACTAGCACGACCAGCCTAGCACTGGACTTAGAGTTAACTTGGCTAAATGTAGTTGACTTGCCAACTCAAAATGAAGTTTTTACTGAGCTACGAGGGTGGATTGAAAGGTACTCGGCCTAACACAGATTCATTCAATTCTAAAAATCAAATCTACCCACATTATTTATTAAAGTTCAGACTAGTTAATTGTGTGAAGTTCGAAACTTGTGAGATAATTTGATGTGATTTTGTAATTTTTTTAACAAAGCAATCGGAGATAGTTTCTGCAAATGGAGCAGCAAATCGAGCAGCGTGCTGTCATTGGGTACCTCCATAAGAAGGGGCTTCACCGAAAGCCACCCATGATGACATGGCCTGCACTCTAGGAGATTCTGATGTGTCTTATTTATCCGTCTAAAAATGGATAGCAGAATACAAGCGTTGTAGAGAGAGTGTGAAAGATAAACCCCACTCTGGAAGGCCTTCGACGTCCACTACAGACGAAAATGTTAAAAAGTGCTTGATTTAATTATCTCTTATGAATGAAATCAGAACATCAAAGTCAACGAAATGGATTTTGCGAGGTATCTACGAGTTCGGTTCTATGCCTGCTTTCAATAAAGCTTTCAAAACAACAACCGAAACAGTGGAGAAGACCTGGTTCACCACCTTCTAAAAGGGCTAAGGCGATTTTGTCGGCAAATAAGGTAATGGTTTCAGTATTCTGGTTCTCGGAGGGCGTGACTATGATTGATTATCTTGAAAAGGGGCAGACTGTAAACTCTGATTACTACTGTCTCTACGTCAATTACGAAAGGAAATATAAGAACAGCGCCCAGGAATGCTCAGAAGAGAAGTAGTGTTTCATCAAGATAACGCCCGTGTTCACACGTCTGTCCGATGAATGGCCGGAATCCACAATTGTGGCTTCGAACTATTGCCGCAAATATTCAAGGTCAAATATTTTTGACAGACGAAGAACAGTCAGAACAGCTGTAGACGCATACTTTTACTCTAAGGTACAATTTTTTTTTTCAACTGTCTAAACGCTTTTAATCGAAGATGGCTAAAGTACATCCAACTTGATGGTGATTATGTAGAAAAATAAAATATAACTGATTTTTTATGTCTTTACTTTCTTGGTTAGGCCGAATACTTTTCGATCCACCCTCGTATTAAAAGACGTACCTGAAACATTCGATTTTTTATAGTACCAACGCCCTTAAACATCCGCATATTTGCTATGCAAATGTACTGCCCTCCATCCTGTCCTCTATTGGGACAGACAATGCACTAAGTAACACAAACCGCTCGAATCGAGAGCTTATGTGTCACTTTGGCTGGCGATATAATGTACACGAGAGTAACTCCTCGGTGGTGCAGTCCCGCCAAGGCTTCAATGCAACCCATCCACCACCATCCCTTGATTTCCCGAGATACAACGCTAAACAAAATTGTGTTTTTATTTGACTGGATTTAGAACATGGCTGTGATATTCCCGACATTTCGGCTACAACAGCCACACCATGATGTCTGTTCGTTGTTGCAGATTCACCGCAGATCCTGAGTCCTTGTGTTCAAATCCGAGGTTGGACAAAAAACGGATATTTGGATTTTCAACTTCTAATCAATAATAACAGTCGAAGTTGGTAAGGTGGCACGGCCTCGGAGAGCACGTTAACTAGGCCTTGCACATGATTTCTCTCCAGTCGTGTCCGATTACCGGACTATCACAATAGAAGGATGAGAGAATAGAGACTGCTTGTGTTTGGGCACGGTAATATGTTTCGCGGAGAGGACCTATCTCAACAGATCAGAACACTCAGGCCGCTATATCTGAAATTCGACTAGTAGATTATTATTATTATGACGAAAGTAAAATATCCTATTAATGATATAAACTATTAGTGTCCGGTCAAGTTCCCATCTCATATTACGCCATCAAATTGGATCCCCTCAAGAAGCACGCGGGTCCGGTAACCTTGTTAACTGTCCGGTAACCCTCTGCAAAATTATCCGACCTCCCGACCTTATAACGTTATGTTAAAACCTTCGCCATTTCATATAAAACATAATATAGCAGTCGGGGTCTCGAACATGTTTTATATAGTTAGCTCTGGGTATAATTTTGATTTCATAATTATACTCATCGATGACTTGAATTATTCTAATTAAATAAAAAATAAATAAGAGAAATAACTGACATTAAAGAACGTCTCACAATGACGACCCAGCTAATCGACGGCAGGCCGCAGTACAAGAACGAAACGAAACGACAATTTTTTAACATGGCTAGACGTAATGTCATAGGGCAGGTTATACATTCCGACTGTGACGCATAGATCGACATATCATGCTCAGCAATTACCTATATCAGACCATGAACCGCACAATCTTAATATGGGCAATAGTGCCCAACTCCCGATAAGCATAAAATATGCTATGCATGGTGCATGATACTACATCCTCCTGTGCATCGAAATTGGGCCGGCACGACCGGGGCCTGTCGCTCAAAAAACTTGTGAAATGTAGCTAAAACACGAATAAACAGAAATCCAAGATGCTCAGTATCCCTTGCTAAAGCGAGCTGCTTTCGAAAACATCCGCTAGGGCAGCTAATTTTTAGTTTCGAATTAAAAGTGACACTTTTGTTAATAGTTAAAAAGCTTTCCGATGAAATAATAAACTAACTTCGAGATTGTACACTTAAGAGGAGCGGAACAAAGAGACGCTAAGGCGTGCTGGTTCTTCATACAACTAGGCTGGCTACATCCACACGTGACCACAGCACAATACGAGGCAAATGGCCACGATGAATGCGATGATACAGTCGTGAATAATAAAATGTGCCAGCTGTAAATATGCAGTAAAAGAGCGTAGTAATATTTCCGCCGCGGCGCGTTCATAAAATTGGATGACGTCCCATTCTTTATTGTTGCTCCGACATGAAGTGTTCGCGCTTGCTTCAAAGCGTTATCATTATAGTTTAATGTTGTGAGAATACAAGATGGCTGCCAGAACTACAAGGGCCAGTTTTACAGACCCGGTAAGCCTAGTGGGAAAATAAGCGGCAAATCTGTACTCATCAATAGAGCTGAAGGGTTTGTATGGTTTAACGCGCTAACCCCGGGATCTATTGGCCCGGCTTTAAAAACCTTTCGGTGTTAGGTAGCCCATTTACAGTAGTATGAGAGTGAAACTACCGAGCGCTGCTAATAAAAAATAAGCTTCAACCTGTCAAGTTCGAGTTAGAAGTAGTTAATATTAAGCACTTGTACTGTAATTATGAGTTAAGTATCGACTCGCTAGTTCTTCACATTTACACTAGTGACATCTGAAACTACACCTTTCATAAAATTCAGACTTCCCTGTTGGGCTCGTGTCTGCAGTTACGAATGGCGTTATTAAGGGGATTAACAACTCTCAAGAATATTATTTTGATACACTTGTGCCGATGTTCCGACAGCTTTTTCCCAAAAATAAGTCTCAGTCACTCCTTCATCGCTAACACCCCTCTAAACCATCACCGAAGTCGGATAATGGCCACGTTGCACTCTGTCGACTAGTTGGGAAGCTTCCTTAGAGTCTTTAGCATAAATATGACCACTTAGTTGGTTAAAATTTAGCACAATCGTAAAAAAAATCCAATCCGTTCTAGTTGCTATCTTCATTTCCCGAGGGAAAAACTTTTGCTGTCGGACAGGATTTCTTCGAATTCTGTCCCTTACTGCTTTGACCACCTTATTCCTACGAACACTATGTGGACGGCGAGATATTTCTCTGCCACAAACAGAGAAAATCTCATCAGACCCTCATGCCCGGTGTACGTGCGTGAAGCAAAGAATCGCCGTGCGGGGGCTATTGCGCTCACGCGTGAGCCCCGCCGGCCACCTGCGCCCGCGCCCGCGCCGGCGCCCTACGTGGAACTACCACCGCCTTCAGCGCATTCGCTGATGGTAGCCGCGAACGCTCCCATCCCTCGAGGCCCGCAACCGGCAAAGCCACGGAGGAAGAAGAGAAGACGGAAACCAAAGATAGCAGCTCTCGGAACCGCCACGCCAATGGACTCCGACGACGAGATGGCAGGCGACACCCAGACTGTCGCTCCAGCTGCGCCCGCTGAGCAAGCGGCCCCGCCGCTAGCCCAGTCGGTTCGCCGCTCAACCCGCCAACCGCGACTGGTGAACAGACGCGACCTATTCGCCAACCGGGCGATTCTTCCGCCCGCCTCCGCCGACGCGACCTACGTGCTTCCAGGCCAGCACATTAACAATCGAATTTCTCACCGCTATTAACAGCGAATGTCCACTCCTCACCGCCTTGAGGCAGGTTCTCCCACGCGTCCTCCTGTTGATTCAGGAAGTCTTGTCGCTTCCACACCTGTTCGGAGTATCTATATGATCTCCCTACTAGCGACAACGCGAAGAGATATCGGCGGTATCACTGCACTACCATAATAGTAATGTTCGTGAATACCGGCGATCTCGCCGTTCATTCACTTCCCAGACAGGCGTGTATGAGTCATATCTCTTTTCTCTGTCTGTCTGTACAGTCATATCTCTTTTCTCTGTCTTTCCCCTTATCCAACCACTCAGCCGTGAAGCCACCTAACCCGTACGTGAGGAGATATCGACCTAGGTCGCAGGTCGCCATCTGCTGGGCCTTCACCGGGTCAACCGGTGATCTCACCCGGTAGGGGCAGACCGCCCAGGCCCGACCTCAGCAGGGCGGTGGATACCGACTGAGTAGGTTCCTCTACTGACATTGATCAAACCCAAGGTCCTTTCCGTATTAACGGAATGCGGATGAACCCGCTAGTAGGGAGCCAATGCTCCGACCTAGCTTACCCGGACCCCTTGCGGGGCCCGTGTGAATTCATACCGTTTCAACATAGCTGTCACTTTGCGGCGGTATCATTTGAGTGAGAGATCGGCCTTCGTGCATGGCACTGGCTCTTACAAAAAAGTTATAATTATAAAAATTTTTACTGTCATAATTACATTAATTAAATATATTAATAAGTTTAATAGCTTACTAAAATCGAACCACAACACGTACTTCCCATTAAAATAATGAATCAATATCATTATAAATTGGCCATCGGATATTTTAAACACGGGTTTACTTAGTTAATGCGAAATGTTAATTCATTGAAACGTTTTATTTATTTTGGCTTCAATTATTATAAATGAATAATTTATCTTGTTATAAGAACTACTCTCTATAAATACATAGGAGGATAGAATTGTGTGAATAACTAATGGCGTTTATTTACTTCACTTAGAAATAAGAATTGAATATTAAATTATCATTTTCGTACATTATAGTTTTAACCACAGTATGGTTTAAACCACAGTATAATGTATCTAATAATAATTAAGTAGGCTGAGATTTCTGCTCAACTGGCGAAATGTTGAAAATATATAGTGAATGTCTTTCAATTCTTAGATATAGCACGTGTAATGAAGATTACAAAATAAAACAGGCCACAGCTCGTAAAATCGAGTGGCCATTCATTAGTCAATGAATGTATTATTTCAGTTACGAATCTAATGAAAAAACACAAAAATTCTAAAGCACCTCTTATAAAATATCTCTATATATATAATATCTTTCTTAAATCCAAATGTTCGTAATAATTTTTATGTAGTGTTTCGCAAGGACTATCATAAAACAAGAAATTTTCGCCCTGTCATAAAATAAAGCTTAGATGGTTTCGGAGAGTCTAAATCAAATGTTTAAGGGCTTATACAATTTGTCCCCGTCTAAATCAGCGTACATTATGACACCAGAACATCTGCAATTAAACGAATTCGACACACCTGCCTCTCGCCTGACAAAACCCCCACTTATAAAGTGGTCTTACACCGCGTGCGTATAACGATAATGCTGTCTTTAGAAATATTTCTACGCTCTTATATAATTGCACTAGATTTTTTTTTTAATACGGTTCCCACGTTTTATTCAACCATTCCACCTTACTTTGAAGCAGGAGATCTCCCGTTACGTTCATTTAATTAAGGTAGTCATAAGGCCAGTAATATACATACAGTCTAAGCTGCCAACGTCTCTCGTGTCATTTTTGCTTGCGACTTCCTCGTACGGACATGGGAGACGCGTCAAATAATTATGGTATTCTCCAATAGTGTCTATATATCAAAATATAAGTCGGAAAATAATTTCTATCGTCGAGTATCACTAATTTTAACCTTTTAATTTCATATTTAGAGAGCCGGTCTCAAAGGGTTGAAGTTAATAACGAGAGGTCCAAGGGGTCACAATAAAAATCATAAGGGTTCATCCTTTTACTTTTATAATGTTTGTATATTGTTTATGTAGTAATAATATAATAGTAGTCTAGTATGTCAAGTCCGTCATCCGTCCAGCAATGGACTAATAATGGCTGATTATTATGATTTGTGGCCATCTTCAATTAATATTAAGACGAGTTTCTCGAAAATATGCTTATCACCCAGTGAATAGTCGGCAACATTCCTAAATGAGGACTTCACTCTAGGTGCATTTTATAAAAGGCCGAGGAAAATAGTGTATTTATTTATAAAATATATCTATAAAATGAAATATTTGCACTAACGTTAGTACGGAAAGATAAATTCAATAGCCGGTATAGTAGATTTGTAAGCATAATAACTACTTCAGAATTGATAATATTAGTATGGACGTATATCTGCTATAATATATTTATTTCAAAAGGAGCTTACTATACTCTGGGAGTTTCCGTTACAAAATTGGATTGGTCTCATCTCAAACCGCCATCCCATATTTCGGTAGCGACGGCGTATTGGAGGTAATTTCAAAACCAACGTGTAACCCGACCACAAACTCACAAACAATATTAAACTTGCACAGTAT
>JAFELO010001043.1:214028-316083 GCA_017140195.1 Eumaeus atala | reverse complement strand
TATAGTTTAAAACATCCCCCGTACTATAATTTGCAATTGCTGACAATAGACATCAGCCGTGACAATCTGGCCAGATTTGAGAAAACTGTACTCTATGAACAATACCGACACTAGTCCACCAAACGCTTACAAGGAACTTTTTGGGGTTAATTTTTGGTCTGGGCAGGATTTGACTGGCTGGCCAAAATCCAACCATTGCGCTAAGCGCTTCCAGTTATCGTGAAGAATCCATTTTTATCACAGGACGTTTGGTTTAAAATATCTTCATTATTGTGCCAGTTTAGTAATGTAACGCAGCAGTCGACGCGCGTTTGCCAGTTTGCTTCAGTCAATTTGTGAGGTACCCACCTTTCAAGCTATTTAATCTTCCCAATTTGCTTCAAGAGAATTAAAACAGTTGTATCATTAACATCGCAGCCCGCAGCTAACTCGGTCGTGGTTTGCGATGGATCCCCTTCAACAATAGCCTTCAACTTTTCATTATCAACTTGGGTCTCAGGCCAACCACGCGGCTTGTTCTGCAGGTCGAAATTTCCACAGCGAAAACGTTCGAACTAAGAACGGTCTGTGTTTTCCTTTGCAGCACGACTGAAATACACATCGTTCACCCTTCGAGTCAATTCCGCAGCACTAGTGCCACGGCGAAACTCATACCCGTAAATAATGCGATATTTTAAGTTTTCCATTTTGTAAAATGAGTGACGCAAAAAGAAAAGAAAACAGAAGAAAAGAGCAAATGAATGACGGTCATCGAAGCACATGAGTAAAATAGCTGTATAAACTTGAATTTGGAATTGGTTATTAAAGTGGCCAGTACAAAAAAACGCCATTTCATATGTAAGGACCTAATAATTAGATATGGGGATGCAAATATTAATAAGTACCACACATAATCCAAAATATAATAATAATTATAAAACCGGTGCTTAAGAAAACAAATGGAAACATAAAATATATACTTAAAATAGATATACATTTTAGTAAGAATTTAATTTAAAGAGCAACCAACATAGATACCAGAATATGTTTATTTCTTTAGGTATTCAACGTGAAAAAATAAATTATATTAATCAATTAGGTACGCGACACATTATCTTTAGAACACGTACAATTACGTTCACTTACGGCACAAGTTCACGGTGCTAGGAACGTGTGTGTAGTCTCAAATTTTCACATCTGTCGGCAATCCATGTAAATGCCTGCTATTCTAGAACAAATTTAGTAACAACAAAGTACCTAAGCCGTCATTACATAATGCAATGGTGGATTGAAAAGTATTCGGCCTAACCAAGAAAATAAACACATACTAAATCTACATAATCACCATCAAGTTCGATGCACTATTATCACCTCCCGTTTAAAGTATTTAGACCATTGAAAAAAAAATGATTCATCCTTAGGGTAACAATCTATGTCTACTGCTGTTTTGACCTCGTCATTTCTCGAAAATCATTGACCTCCAAAGAGCAGAGCTCATCTTTCACACTCTCTCTACCACGCTTGAATTCTGTTGTTCACTTTTTGACGAATGAATAAAACAGAGCTAAATCTCCTAAAGTACTGACCATATCATCATGGATGGCTTTCAATTACAGCCCCTTATTATGGAGGTACTTAATGACGGCACGCTGCTCGATTTGCTACAATTGCAGAAACTATGTCCGATTGCTTTATTAAAAAAAATATAAAATCACAACTAATTACTACACACGTTTCGAACTTCACACAATTAACTAGTTTGAACTGGACTAAATAATGTGGGTAGATTTGATTTTTAATTATTGAATTAATGTGTTAATAGGCCAAGTAGTTTTTAATCCACCCTTGTATTGTTGACAGATGACGACACTTAACGTCGGTAGCTACTCAAAACGCCTATCAAAAAAGCCCTAACTCAGTACAAAGATATCACGACATGTTCATTTAGTAAACAACACAAAGTCCCTTCCGTGTCCGTGGGACGGATGACAGCCATCAACGTCGGGACGCGGCGGACAAAGAGACGGTCCCAAGTCGGTTCCAGCTAATAACTCCGTGCTCGGCGCGCGTGTAATTATTTACGCCGCCCTCTACCCACTCACCTACAATTTAGTGGATTGTCCGACCTACGTCCAGGCGTTCATGCTTACATTGAAATATGACGTTATGTTTGTTTTAGGGAACGTGGAATCTCTTGGTACGTTATAGATACCCTTGAATGAGATACTCTCCATAGCACCATCTAACGCTTGGATAGCTTTATTGTTATAACCATGTGGATCCTCACAGTACTGTTGATAGAAAGCCTAAATTAATAGATAATGTGAGCGTATCTATGGGCATGGTCGGAATAAACTGCTCCATACCCAAAGTGTCTTAAAAAACCTGCATTGTAGGAACAAGCAAGAAATGAAAAAAAAATATTTCTTTGGCGGGATTGGAAACTGTGGTCTAGACTGTATATCACTCGTCTCTACTCACGTCATCACAGAATAGACTTAATAACCAATTTACGAATGATGGCGAAATGGCAAAATTTCATTACCTATAAATACTTTGTATTCATTCTAGCGTGCGTGATCGCAAAACCTCAAACTCAAGTATAATTAAATGATAATAATGATTCTGTTACATCGTCAAACGTCCAATTCTAGTGGAACACTCCAGAGCCCGTTGTGCATTTAGTTGTAAATGGGACTTTTATCGTGATCCGCGCACGCGATGATTAACGGCATGACCTTTGCTGACCTTGCGAGCATCCTATATTATAATTTGATATATAGACAAAATTTATTAATTGTGTTGCGTGACTTGTACATGTTTAGTTAAACTAGGACCGAGGGGATTCTTTTGAACGTCGTACAAACAAGTACTCTAATGTAAATCAATTATGTCTACATGTAGCTACGACATTGTTCATTAATTGGGGTAGTTTAGCTGGTAATGGAGAGAATGATGGTAATGATGACGTTAATAATAAGAATGGTGGCAATGGTAACGATAAAAATGATAATGGTGTGGATGACAATAAGTAATGTGACGAAAACGATAATAATCATATGATAACGATATTTTAGCAAAAAGATACGATGAACTAATGCTCGCAGCCAAATTTATTTCATACAATGTTCGATAATCCTACATTCAATTGAAAATGTTACTGCTAAAAATAAACTTGAATGTACCAAGTATCGCTCGTGTAATCAGCACGAATCTAACGACACTTCATACGTTAAACCCACCGATTCATTCATGCTGTGGGAAGGAACAAATAAATCTACATACAAAGGAATAGAGAAGTAGAAACAAAGACACCCTGTGTGTTTGTGCTTCCACTTTTGGACCACCCAACCCCAAAATCCACTAAAATCATCCTTTTGTTTTTAAACAGGCTGTAAATTAAAATCAAATGCTCGCTTTTGGATTCATTCGGAAATAGGGCCCATATTTCTGACTTCCTCATAACCAGCGTCAACCTAATTTACATTATCAAGGAGGTACATACCAATCAGATACGCCACGTGTATCAGAGTTAGATTTGACCTCAAACCAGCATAATATGTAAAAATACACTTGATAGTTTATTTCCATATAATTGGACCTTGGTACTTACAATGTACACTCTGTACATTGTAAGTACCTTAGTGTAATTTCCCTAAATGTGCCTATTATTATAAGTTCTGCTTTGTAATTTATTAGTAAGCGGTAGATCATTAGATCCTTCTTCTTACTAATGTTATAAGCATGATATATTATATGTATCTTTCTTACTCTTTTATGCAAAAAAAAAAACACTTAATGTGTTTGGTCGAAATTCGCCACAGACACAGAATACAATTAGAATAACATTCAAATAGTTACATACCGAAATAAATGGATTACTTCCCTTAGGATAGATTTTACACAGCACTTTGATACAGCTTTGTACGAACACTGTTGAACCTAGGCTCAAATGTAACACATATGATCTAATGCAGGTTTTCGTCATGTACAATCAATGAAATTCGAAATTACTCGCTATCAAACTAATGCGATTTATATACTATAAATGTATGTATGTATTTAAGTATGTATCATATAGGAAGTTAAATATTTTATTATTGTTTAAATATTATAGTATATATAAATTTATATTAAGATACGGTAAGACCGCCCTTATGTGCCTGTTTCTAGATCTTAAGTAAAATTTTTGTAATTGTTATTTGGTACACAGTAAAGAGTTCTTATTTATTTAATTAATGTGACTACTGTTTTGATGGCAAGTATTTGCCCTCTTCTTCATAATCACCGACAGTCCTTTTGCATCCACTACTAAAAATAAGACACCTTTTACACATTTTTAGACAGGTTGTGTCAATCATTCCCTTCCACTTTTCTTTAACCACATCATATAAGAAGCTACATGAAATACGAAAACCATCAATTCACGGCGGGTGTCTGGGAGAGAGATACCTACATCGCCAATGAATTTACTCCTTATAGCCTGTTGTTTTCTTTTCGTACACAATTATTCCTTCTATATTTAAACGATAACATTGAATTTCTAAAGTTTATTCTGTTTGCGCAAATTTCAAATTTAGAACTTTCGACTTCCAAATTCAAATAACGCCGAGATAAGAAATAAATATGACAACACTGAAACTTTAACCGCATCTGCGACAAACACTCTCTTGAAATAAAATAACACAATTATCAGAAATACTTATTAATATTTATACCCGCCGCTGCAGAAGTTCAGTTCTTTACGGGCTCCGTTTGCAAGTAGATGTATAAACTCGAACATATTTCATGATGATCTATAACCGAGGAGTAATTTTGTCCAAGTTTGTTAACAGCTGATCTTTAACTTTTAATGAACTTGTAAAAATTATAATTAAGAGTTTCGTGATTTCATTGTGGTTGTAATCGCCATCACAGGTTTGAAGCAAAAAAAAAACTTTAGCGGAAAATATTACGAGCTTGTCTCTGCCAACATGATATTTAAAGCGTTTTTAAGACAGAAGTACCTTTGCCTGCTTGTTCTCTTCTTATCTGTCTTGAGATAAACTAGGAGTCCGATCATCTATCAGTGTCTAACTACGTTCGATGTAGCAGACCGTTGGCACTACCCGATTGAACTGTAATGGTTATAGCGTCTGTCCGATCAAACCACAATCAAGTTTGAATTCAAAACTGATGCGGGCCAAGTTATATACCTATTTTGTTATTCTTTCAACTATAACTACTTATACTAAAAATAAATTTAGAGTATCAGTGCGTACTTTGTTACCTTACACGCTAAGAAAAACCCAAAGAATATCTGCATAGAAAAGTCTGCGAAAATATACAAGCTCCATACAAAAAATATGCACCATTTAAAAAAGTTACATAACTAACGCAACATTTTAAACGCCACATATAATCGCTAAGAAAAATAGCGAGGTTAAAATGAAAATTACAGTATCACGCCACAGCCGCGCCACTCAAGCGAAACTCTTTAACGAAAAAGATAAGGCAGGCTCTTTCACGGCGCTGCACCCACAAGTCCCATTAACTTTACCAAAGTAAAAGTGTGTAAACTATGCATGTATCGTGTTTGCATCTCCTTTCATCGGTGTCCGCGCTTTCAGTGTCAGCATAAAGGCGAGATACGAGAAACATCGAACCCGCTTTCGGCCTTTTTAAAACTCATTTTCATAGAAGACTGTGTGACGTTACGTCACTTTCTATGGCGGGTTTCATGTGACATTTACGCGAGTGCGTCAGGATGGTAATGTTTTTCGTTTGTATATTTCTATGTCTCTTGGTACAGCCTGAACGACTTGATGGATTAGTATGGGGTGTGATTAGTTTCTTCCTGATAATGCGAGTTGCATATAAGTATATTTTAAGTAATTTATCAATTTCATGGATTTGATGTAAACGAGGAGTCACCTAATAAACAGAAATCAGATTTTGTTTAATAACATTTAAATCATGAAAAGAAGAATAATTACTCATCTCATCGGAATCAAGAAGATTTGGCATGACACTAAGAGTTACATTAGAGAGTCTATAAATAAAGTGATTTGTACACTTCTACTAAAAGTAAAACTCGTTATAGTTCATGAGGCTATTTAAGAAGAAGAAAAGTAACGTTCAGCTTAAAATGATTAAATGATTAGTGCCTGTCATGCCACGGGCACATGACTTCTAGTTCCTTTTCTAACTTAAAGTTATAAGAAGTGAAGCTCTCTCCACATAACAGTAATTTTAGAGCGCTTAACTTCCGTTTCCCTTTATCTCGATATATATTATTATTTATTTCGATTTTTTTATAATATTTGACTTCTAGTTTGTCCATAATGTTATTTTGACTATATAGTATGATAAAACGAATCCTCTTAAAAGTACACCTTGACAAACCATTGAGTTGACACAAGTTTAAAAAGCAATAGTAAATTATCCTAAATTGTAGATATTATAAGTAAAACCCTTCAAAAAAGTCCCTTACCACGATAAAATTGTCAATACTAAGTTGTTCCTCACGGATTAAAGAAATCGATTATTTAACTTCTACTCTTCTATTTCAAATCAAATTGAAAATTAAAAAATAACTCATAGCTACTCGTCTATACCTGAAAACATTCTGATATAAAATAATAGGTGGTTAATCGGTTTGCGTTAGAATCTAAATAAGGCCATTTCAAAAAAGAACACCTTTAAAATATCACCTGTAAAATTTCATCACAAAGGTACTCAGTAACCCTTTCGTTGTTCATTAGTTTGTGGCATGTTAACAAGGTTTCTGTTGGCCTCAGTTTCTGAATACACCTTATCTCGGCTTGCTTGCTAGCCCTCTGTAAAAGAGCGTATTGCACTCGCCAATTTTTCTAGCGTTAGTTGGTAATTACGGACACAGGCCGGAGGTAGAATCTTTGAATAGCGCTCCTTTGAAAAGCAAATTGTTTGGGTGATAATCTATAGAGAGTCGCGAAGGGGTAAATATTATAAAGCTGAATATGGGGTAGGCATTTCATGAGACTTTTAAAAACGTTTTATAATAATATTGACGAGCGTCTTATAGTGTTGATAAAGGGAACAGATTAGACTCTTAGACGTACAGTCCTAACCGATTGTGTCATTGCTGATTTGCAGAGGAAGCAACTCTAAGTTACCTGACAATATCATAAATCGCATTCTGTGCAGTTCTAGCTCACCTGTATGACGTACACGAGACTCGATTCGGTTGCAAAGCAGTATCATCGGTCTATTTAAAAAAAAAAAAGATAAAAATAAACAAGCTAAAAATAAAAAATAATAATTAAATAAAATGGAAAACACATTCTCATTTTAAAATTCGCTCCAAATTCAAAAGTTTATTTATCAATAGACAGTTCTAGAATTCCGCGCACGAAGCTGGCTTGATGCTAAAGGAAATGAGAGAGTAACCAAGCTGAAATTTTCTATTACTGGAGATAGAGAGAAAATCTCTTATCACAAGCGATTATTGGTATAGGATTAATATCTGTCGGTACGTCCGTCGAGATCCTAGTAGCTATTTTTTCCACTATCCTTTGTGGTCGGTTTTCTGTTTTTTATTAGTTGCGGCGGCATTGTGGGCGACTCGCCATCAATTAATTACATTATTAAAATTATTTGATCATCATCAGCACTTAGTACATAGTAAATTTACATAGCATATATAAAGTAGCAGGTTGTAAATTGAAGGGGGACAAACCGCAGAAAACGCGACAGCATAGCTGACACTTTACAGCTTTATGTGAAATGTTCTAGTATAGTTATAATAGTACCATAACACATGGACAGGAGTGTTATCATATTTTACATTCATGCATGTATTTAGCAACCTACTTTTGCGGTAACCCGACATTGCAGGGCACTACATATTTCATTTGACGTGGCCGAGATAACAAAGTTTTATTGCTAGTCGCCATACTTATTTCACCGGTTAAATTTAAAATTATTTACTGTTAAGTAGTTCAAAGGTAACGAGATGATTGTTCGTATCTAGTTCGTGTGACTGTTATGATTTATACAACTGCTAAAGGAAAATACTTCCAACATTATATAGTATAGGGTTTACAATCGGACAAGAAATCGGATTCTTTTTACGACTACCGGCGCTCACGAACATCAGCATAATTATAATGCCGATGCGTTGCCTTTCTTTTTACCTCCAACCAATAGACCAAATGTAAATATTATAAAAACATTAACGAAGAGTGCACAACAGTCCATAACGTTAACATAGCGACAACAATTAGACTTAAATATTGATTTACAAAAAATGCAAGATAAACGATTTTATACTGAACTGTCATTCTAAAACGTCGATGTTTTTACAAAATAGATTTTATTTGAAAAAAAAAAAATGCATAATTTAGACATGCTTTATAACATACGTTACAGTAATAATAAAAGCAGATTCGATGCGAAACAACCGCGAAAGTACCGTTTGCTTTCATAATAATGTATATAATAATCACATACATTGTTATGAGGCCGTTCTGGCTAAGCGAATGTTTATAAGCTTGAGAGAATCACGTTTGCCGCTTGATGTCTTATAGACTATGGATCCTGTTTCTAACCAAAGCAAAAGTAGCAAAGCCCAAAACACACTCATACTTTTGATACAATGTTTAAAGGCCACCATTTGAATATATTAAAATGTATAATATACGCAAATGAAAACACCTTCATCTAACACAGCGCCAAACAACAGTAGGCGGCTCAAATTCTTCACGTGACGCCGCGCTATTAACATATAGATTATGTTCTTGTGACAGCTCCGCTCTTCGAGTATTGTAGCTGAGGAGATATGTTAATAAAAGGCTTGTGAGGGTTTGCTTCGTATTTATGTTATCGTCGTAGCCCGTTGTCGCCGTGTAACAAAATCAGGGCAAGCATAAGGTAATACTATTCACATAATATCGGCGTGAAGTGTGGGCTATTTTGTTTTCTAGTGTGTGGTATACAAGTTAAGAGAGATAAATTCTACTTCATAATGAAAAACGTACAAAGTCCCTAAAAGTCGTGTGTCTGTATGGGACCCAATTTAAAATCTACAGAACAGATTTTCATGTGACAGCAACATTATAAAAATGCTAAGCTTTACCTACTTACTGCGGCAAATTGCTTTAAACCAACGCCAAGATAGGTACTGCAATTCGCATCCAATGATAAATATAATACCATCACACAGATATGTAAAAGAAAATATCCTTATAAAATATGAAGTGGCCAATGAGCAGTCGGAGCCGTTTGATGACTACCGACCGATATGAGGTAATTGGATAATTACCTCCTCCTTTCCGATGGACCACAGGAAAGTCACGAGGACCGGAAAGGTAAGTGAGATGTGCCTACCTACCATCCCCGTCCTGCCAGCCCAACTCAGCTGCAATGCAGCATAGCATTATTTAGATGCCTATGCCTTTCCCGGTTGCAGTCAACCGGGAAAGGCTGACGATGATGATATTACCTAACAAAGAGGACGTTTCGTTAGAGGCAGCATGAAATAAAAATTGTAACAAGTAGCCACCAGGGAGTCTCTAGGACACGACGACAGCGGGCACATAACAGAAGGCTTAGAGAAAGCAATTTATTCCATATTTGCACTGTACATTATTGTCTTAAATATTTCATATTCTTTTGAATTATTTGATGAGATGATGAGAATAAAACTAGTTTTCCAGACACGATCCATCCGGTTACTGTAAAGCTTCAAAAACGTCATTCTAGTTAAGTCCTGAAGTAAGTCACCGTAAAATCACTAAAAGTAGTGTCATTGTAGTGAGTAATAAACGCGTAAACTTAGGACGTCAACATGTAACTATAGACTATACGATTCCCACTACAGGGGAAGGGGTTGGTGTGATGGAAATGAGGGTAATGCATCTGCATAGTAATGAGAGAAGTTCATGAGCGTAGGCCGTCCCCTATACTCTAAAAAAGTTATAAAACAAAAGGCCTAAAAACTATGTGGGTGTAAGTGATCGATTTTCTTAAAATCTAGCCCACAAATTTTATGCTGTTTTCACTCACGGATGGTTTTGGTGTACAATTAGTTATGGTAATAATTTATTCACGAGCGAAGCCGAATCAAAAGCGGTTCACTATTTCACAATACGTAGTATTAGTAAAACAAAACAGAAATCAATGGAAACCACAAGCTTTTTATTAACCCACAGCTGACTAAACTAAGGCGTAGCAACTATTAAAATTCGATTAAGAATTTTTATTACGTCCGTAAACGATTCGGGGGCGAGATGTTTTATGTGCACATATTGGGGGAAGTAAAAAAAAAAAAGCTCAAGATCTTTACGACTGTGGAAATATATTACAAACGTGACTATGCCCGCCGTTTGAGCTCACTGGCACAGAATCGCTTTGAAAAAATGACGGCGCTTCGATTTGCATTTTAATACTCACGTGGGGAGCTGTCATACGGTGATACGTTATGGTCTGGGCGTGCTCGGGGAGCCGATACAACGCCCACTTCATTAGCGATGAAACGGCAACTCTAAATTTACCTTTATATATATATTAAAAAGAGAACAGATTGGAACTTTGAAAGAAATAATCCCTAAAACTACTCCGTTCGATTCAAAATTCTTGTACTATAAGTATGCCTATGATACAAGATAAGTTTGTACTTAACAAAAAACGGGCTTTAAAAAAGCTACTGCTGTAGTGAATAAAAAAATAATGTAGTGGCACATATTAGTTTAAATAAAGATATATTTAACTTTCTTTATCCTAATTTAAACGCTGCTATATAACGGTAAAGATTAAGTCAGCCTCATACCTACTGAAACAAGAATTATATATTTAACTCTAAATCCCTTATATATAATGAATGAAAAACAAAACTTAAGAATCTGTCACTATATTTTAGTTTAAAATTAGAACTAACAACATTATGCGTAAAAAAAGGAAAGTTCATTTAGTGTCCACCATAAATTCTTGTCGGAGAAACTAGTTCCTATCACATTCTCTAAGAAAATGATATAAGTGTTCATGTCGGTTGCATGTCGTACAGTTAGAGTTGGTTATTTTACCCATTAGGAAAAGAAAATTACTCAGTGGAATGTGATAGGAACTCAATTAGAAAACTGAGTTTTAAATCTCTTTTGCTGATTTACGTATCCGAGAACCCCGTTGGGTGGTTTATTAACAATGATCCTATACCAAATACCGAAGTTCTTTGAAATCTGTTAGAAGTAATTATACCATTCCTCATAAAAACTTTTTTGAATAGATCCTACATAGTCATTGAAAAATCAAAGCTTATACTCATCAAGTACCCCCTGGTTTATGCTGTACCTGCCAAAAAATCCAACCACATCATTACCAACAATACTACCAACTTGTGATAGTACCCATTGCACACAGACATTAATCCCATTACGTATTACTTCGCTAATTCATTTAATGAGGAAAGTATTGGTCCTAGTCCATTAACCCTTAGCACATGAAATCAGGTGATGTAAGACACTTAGAGGCAGTTGCAATAAGGATGTGCTGGTAAGTAGTGCTTCTTATATAAAAGAGTTTTACCCACAGACAAACTGCTATGCAGTTTGGTACAGAAATATAATGTAACCTTTGTTTTGAACAGAACATATGAATAAAGAGGAAATACCAAATTTTACCTGAATAACATAGGCAATACATAACCTTATACAAATATTATAAATGCAAGTTCAATTTAAACAATTCGACTACGACATGCACATGCGTACATGTCGTAGTCGAATTGTTTTTTTTTTTTTGCAAAAATGCGTACAGTGGGTCATTATCCGCCACTTTGACACGGTTTCCAAGTTTAACACTCGCGGTGTTGCTTGACATGATAACATGACAATAGTATAGATTGCCCACACGTAAGATGCACATTCCAGCCACTAGTTAGCGTGGTAGTCTATAATCATGACCCCTATATACTAGATGTTATGCAGTGTCAAGTGACAAGTGATCGTCTCTTTAGCTTTCTAGGCACACAAAAAACTGCTTGCTCCTCTCTCAGTCGTTGTATTTCTTTCATTAATTGCGTTTGTAAGTTGGTTCGGCGGTCGTTTCAACACAGCCGCGACTGAGACTCATGCAAATGATACACGCCACGTGCCAGTAACGACACCATTATAACAATTTAAGAAGTGGAATAACAATAACGCCTTTTTCTGCCAGGTTAATATCAGCACATTACGTATGCGTGTATCAAACGATATTGTGGTATGGAATCGTTTACTTTCACTCGGTATTTTATTGTTTGTTACACTTAGTAACATCGATTTTATATTTCAATAATTAATTTAAATTAAGATCAAACGATATTTTGGAATAGAATAATTTATTTTCACTCGGTATTTTATTATTTATTGGATTATCAATATCGATTTTATAAGCGAACATATTGTATGATCCCTTTGTACCAGGTGACATTTTATTATTTACAAAAGTAGTATCATTATCATTCTTTATTCGTCTGCTGCGTAACAAAGTTATGTTAAAACATGCCAAGCCGTTGCCGAGAAAAGCAACAATTGCTACTCGATTCTAACTCTGCATCGGCATACGTCACTTATCTGCCAGTCTGGTTCTTATTTGTAACACACCTTGACGCCAGTTTAGGATGGGAAAAGGGAACAACATAAAGTTCGCAATATAATTTTTTAAGCATTTTAACATCGAAACGAAATACAAGCGCTTGTCGATTAATAATCCTTTATTCGACTGCCGCGCAATCAGAGCCCAGCATTTAATTTTAACGGGCCCCATTCAAACTTCTCATTTTCATAAAGCAACGAAATAATTATGGCAGCAGGTTAGACCCGAGCGTTGTACGATTTTTGGCGGGAGTTTTATGATAATACACCCATTTTCCCTGTATGCTAATAGCCGTGGGACGTGTTCATACGGAACCACTACTTAACCCCAGCGGTCGGGGGGGTTAGCAAGAGCGTAATTAAGTAGTCTAGTAAACGCGGTAATAATGACCCACTGTATAGGCGTCTTTGTTGTAATTGCATTAATGTCCAAGTTCCACGTGTGTTAATGAAATTATTTGTAAATACTTGTATATTTGTGAACCCTCCACTGATACTTCAATACCAGCAACACATAAGTAAGCCTGGTCTGTGCGGCAGATTCTATAAAATTATGTCGAGAACCATGAATAAGATTTCGCCACCATAAATTGTCCCTTAGGAGCGGACTTGTTCTCAAACAATATTTTTAAGACATCGCTGCTTTGTTGCGGAACGAGACCGAAAAAAGTGAATGGAGACGTATCCCTCGCTTTAAAAACGTTAAGTTTCGTATAAATTGTTCCGACTCGTGTCATACATTCATCGCTTTATTTAAGCCACCTGAAAGAGTGCGACTCCTACTTTCGATGGGAACGTTCTAGAATCTATTGTTTTGCAGATATAATCAGAACGTTTATGGGCCTAGTCACTTCTCATCATGTAACGCGACGCTCGTGTATTTAACACATTCTAGATGATACAATCTATTTATTCCAAAGGGAATTCTTTTTCCGGGGTAAGTGTAAATATGTATAGCATAACATTCTTGACAGCTGTTTGTCATTTTCCATCTGTGTGGTTCTTGCTTCCTGACGGGAGCTGCATATTTCATTATTCGGATTCGAGAATGTGTTTCATTTTTAAATCAAAATTTTGTGAAAAATATTTGTTACAATAAACCTACTTTTACGAATTCTATCGCGATTTACTTAATTGTTTAACTAGCCGGGCGTTTCAGAAGCTTTACAGCAACCATGGCCACGGGTGGAACGTCCGGCTAGTTAAACAATTAAGTAAATCGCGATAGAATCCGTATGAGTAGTCTTATTTTAATGAATAACATTCACGTAAACTTAGGACTAATGAATAACATTGATAGAAATATATAAATTGAACAACGCTCGGCCCATGCTCGTTTCGAGCGGCTGTTTATTTCTTTGCGGCGGTAATTATATGCCCTAATATCGCCAGTTTGCCAGAAACCGAAAGTGCTTATGGAACGACAATAATAGGACTTAGATCTAGAATACCGTTTGTTTCGAGCCATTAAATAAATGGACCCCGTTGGCTTTGAGAACTGTTGTCAGCATTAGACCTCTCTGTCGATGTCGATGGTTAATTATTTATCAGAACTAGCAACATCAAATTATTAGTTTTGTTGTAGGTCTTTGAGTACTTGTTAGTTTTTATGTAAATTATTCAGCGTAAGTTTATATTTACCGAATTACAATAATAAAGAAGAAAAGGTTATTCCTTAATTAAAATATCCATTTATAAATGAATACAAGAAATCAAAACTATGACTAAATTAAAGGCTCAAAATATACACACAAAACAAGTTAGTGAGGTACTTATATAAATATTTGTATTTGCTAGGTGTACACAGACAAAGATGAGATCTCTCACGCAAAATCTACAGAACTATTGTTTTACAAGTAAACGTTTCATACTTTTGAGATGCCCAGGTTAAAAACTTTTGCTTTCTTTACAGAAACACAGGTATAAGATTACCGGTGCATGCTACATATGTGTAGGGATTCGTACGAAGGTTTTTTTTTCGAACAAAAGAAACAAACGGTATTCTAAAGTAAACTAAAAACGGAAATAACTTACCAGTAGCGTTGGCTTGAGATAAGAAGAAGAGGCAGGCGGTCAGCAAAACGGCGGTGCGGTGATGCGCGCGTCGCCGCTCTCGCATCTTACTGGCGCCTGGCTGCGCCTGCGCCAAATACTACGTGACAGTGCACCGTACCTAACATCCCAGCGCGGACTACCGCGCCACTTACCAATTAACAACCCACCAAAAACCCAAATCTCCAAACCCCAAACTCTCTTACTTATACTACTTACTGCTTACACACTATACACATCACAACCGAGTTTTGCCACTTATGATTATATTGATACTAATAATTATCACAAAAAATACGACAACCGCTTCGATGATTAAAAATTTCGAAATATTCTAATATAATAGTGTAAAGGACAACGTTTAATTATATTTATATACACGTTTTGATTGTCTAATGATTTGTATGTGCTGGTCTGCCTGGAACGATTGCTGGGAAGCACAGTTCTATAGATACACACTGTTCAACCATATTCCATTGTTCTCGCTTTCTGCCTTTTCAACTTGATGTTTTACACTCACTGATATACGTTCGTCTGTTATCACTACGAAGCTTTGTACTTTCAATCAAACACATTTTTTACGTTATATATATTGAATCATATGTACTGCTCGCTCTGTGGCATACCTGGGAAATCAAATATGGTTATTCATTAGCATGAAAAATGCTAATGCGTATAATTTTATCGACAAAACGGAATTGAAAGGCGCATCACTAAAAAATAACATAAAATTGTGTATTATTTTATTTTATTTATAAATAATTATTCATTTAAAAAACATCTGAAGAAAGTATTAAGTATATTAATGTATATCTATTATATAACAATCGTTAAGAAAGATAAAAGAAGTACCATAGCGCTGTCTGACTGTATGTGATTTTATCGAACTTGGTTTTCACCAACCAATAGAGCGTTTTCCAAGGAAGGTTTTAGAGTCATAATTTGTTACTTATACCCTGTTACTACCCGGTGAAACGGGGATGGATCGCTAGTCTCCAACATCGACAGCCACACACCAAATAAATATATATTGAATTTTTACTGCATCTTTTAATGTGGAGTGCAACCCCTTCATTCTCGTAGACATAGACAGTAAGTAGCACTTCGTCATAATGAGTAAACTTAGTAAGCTTGGGACACAATGAAACGTCGAATTTAAAATGAGCACAAAGTTTCAAGGGGGAATCATTTGTTCCATGAAATCATTTTTGCGTTCGACATTTAGCAGAAATTAAAACTTCAATCACCAGAGTCAATGTTGTGCCGGAAAATAAATATTTTTGTAATTAATTTAAATTGTATTTATGTGCATTGCGACGTTGCCTGAATTAAACATAACATTGTTTTCATATAGCGCGACTCATTTATATGAATGCATTATATGAATCTCTGCAGTTTAATTGTTAGAGTAAGAGTCAGCGCGATGCATTCACCTTATGCTTCTATATTCAAATGTAATTCGGACAACAAAATAAAATGGGATAAAATATCAGGGACAGCCAAAGTGCTGTCATTAATATTTCTATTCAAATTATAGTCGTATAGCATAGTTTAGGTTGGATTTAGCCTATTACTAAATTAGTCTCCTTACCACCCCTCCAGGTAGAACCAATCCTCGACCGACGATTGACGACCGACAAAAGAATTCTCTTTCAAGGATCGGTTCTGCCTCGAAAACGGAGAAAAAACGAAAAAGAACGGATAAAGGTAAGTTTCAATCCAACTTACAAAAATATAACTTGGTATCTACTCCTGTGGACTAAATACCTACTTATCGCAAAATATTTTTGTAATTACGAAGAACCCACTTTTATATTTTTCATTTCCATTGAAAATTAATCACGCGCAATTTGTTTTTTGCTAGACAAACTTCAGTAGTCAAGGACAAAAAGTTTCCTACCGTCTCTTGCATTAAAAACTCGCAACTATTCAGATGCCACTGTATGATTTATTGAAAGTTTCAAAGTCGAAATAAGTTCCTGTCATCTCTAATTTTACTTTCACGATTTCGGCCGTTGTATGCCTGCGGTTAGCGTATATAACTTCGGACGGACGAATTCTTCTTCGACCATCTGGTAGCTACATACTTATGTATTTATAACAAGCTATCCACTCGGTTTCACCCGTGAATAACAGGGACAAATTCTACACTAAAACCTTCTTCGGGAATTGCTGTATTCATACGTGGAAACTGCTTGAAAATACGTTTGGTATACTTTGAGAAAGCTGGATACAAACAGACAGTTCTTGAGGGTTTTTTATTATAAGTATAGATGTAGCTAACAGACAAGGAAATGAAAGTGTTCATCGTTTCCCCAATTAAACAAGTAAAGTAGTAACGATTCAGCATAGCTCAGTGGTCGATATGGAGTAGTCTGGACTATACAAATGACATCAAAGGACAGAGACAAGAACGGATATTCATTGTTTCCACCCGGTTTTCACCGCAGGCATAGAGCGATACCCGAGGAAGGTTTTAGTGCATAATTTATTCAAGGACGAAGCCGGGCCGCATCGCTAGTTAATCTATGATTGTAAAATTTTCATCCAAATGCGTTCAATAATTTTTGGATGAAATAATGACAAACATACAAACAGGCACTCGCATTCATAACATTTGTAGCAATAGGCAGATTTGTGGCGAATGGCGGCCCTGCACCATAAGATGATGACGATGATGATGAGATGGATGTATTGCGTACACAATGTTATGCTTCTGATCTTTCGGCAAAAAATAAATATTTTTAGTGACCTTTGGAATCACAACAACAACACAGCACGTCAGTTCCCTAAAGGGATAGGCAGATACCATATGTGGAACTAATCAATAGTGAGACCACTACATTGATGGAGATGTAGTAATATTAGGTAATAATATAATAGTTAGGAATAGTTAGTGCCATGCATAGGGCATGACACTACGTCCCCCTAGGCAACGGAATAGGACCGACACGACCGGAGAGGTACCACTCGCTCACTTGATACAGGCGTAAAGTGACAGCGTCGCTGTCGCGTTTCGTGCGGTTTATGAGTATCCGGTGGCCCATTGGGGGGGGGGGTTATAGGAGGGCAACGCATCTGCGTAATAATCATAAGAATGTCCATGGGCGTCGGCAGTCATCAAAAGGTTCCGATTCGCGTTTGCCCCCTTATGCTTTAAAAAAAAAAGGAAAAGTATAAAGCTGAAAACTTTGTTTGTTTGTTTGATCGCGCTAATCTCCCGACTTACTGACCCGAAATCAAAAATATTTTTGTGTTCAATAGTCCATTTACCTAGGAAGGCTTATATGCTATATAACACGCCATGACCAATAGGGCCCGATTTACGCAAGTGAAACCGCGGGGTGATACTTATGGAGAGGAAAAGTATTTGTAGAGTATAAGCACCATGTGCCAAATAAATATCAAATGATAGTCGAAAGTGAACAGTTTGTGCGACTTATAAGTTCCAATAAGAGCAGGTGTGTCCGGCGACGGGCGAAGCTATTTGCATAGTTCCAAACTGAATTACCCCGAACTAACTCACTATTATTGCAAATGCACAAGACGCGGCCATAAATCTTCTAATTGCATCAAGTTGTTTGGATGGAAATTAAATTGTAAGAACCGTACCGATGCGGACACGGAATATGGGAATGCCGAGTAGAACAATGCTTAGCACTGGTCTAAACTGTGTAAGAGATGCTCGGTTCCTCTCCATACGTTTGTGCGGATGTTTATGCGCGGTTTTCCTCAAAAGGCTCGACTGCTCGTATGCTCCCTATGATATAACAAAACTACCACATAATTGATTTATATTAATTACCATTGAACGGAATCTGTGAAAGGGAAATTCATACCTTATTCAACACAACACTTCTTCTTTGAATCGGGACTTTAGTTGAATTTTGTTTTATTTACTGGTGCCAAACGGAAGATTAGTGTCTATTGACGACTACTGATAGACATCAGAACATTCTGTAATTGCAATTCCCCATATCACTCTTGCCAGCTGACGCAAGCATAACCGTTACAAGTAAGAAAAATTAAAAATGGCGTCATCAGTTATCGATACGTCAAAATTTGCTGTGTCTAAATTTCGTTATGCAAAAAATTGGGCCTTGTGAAAATTTTACGAAAAATAAAAACGGATGATTAATCTTTTACGTACAACGCATACCGTAATCATATTGGCTTCGTTACAGCAAATCTAGGGTTGTCGACTATCTGTTATCGTACAGACTGTATTATTAATTTAATTTCTTGCATCATGTTTTCGCACGGAGTAAAATAGTATATTTTTGTTAGACCGAATTTATATCTGTGCCAAATTTCAACCGAATCTGTTCAATATTTTTTGCGTGAAAGAATTGCAGACGAACGTACACACTTATGATTTATAATATTTGTGGGATAGTACGTTCAACACGTCGGTCCACGAGGGTGCGATGAAATCTATGTGTACTTTTCCATCATATTGAGATTGCTATCATAATAGTCGGAGTGATATAAAAACCGGCTTGACGTTCTCATTATAAATTTTAAAGGAGCTAAATTAAATTAGAATTTAATTTTATCCTCTTATATGAAAGTGAATGGTGAGACGCGACCATTTGCGGCTTTAGAGTAGGTGTTCCCGTCAGCGATATGCCACGCGTGAGCTACATCGTAGCAGACACGCGGCGCTACAAGTGTGTGCCAAGCTTTAAGTTTCAATTCTATTGGCAGTCCCTATGACTGCCTATTTTTATTTCTATTTGACTCGGTGTATTAAGTAAGGGGTGGCGGTGTGTCACGATATAGGGGTCGTATATACTGGTCACGATTTGGGGTGTAGTTTGAAACGGCTAAATTTGTTAACCCTTTTTATGTTTTATTGTGAAGGTACAAAATATTTTTCCTAAATTATTTAATGCACATACAATGTATATTAACATTTTTTGATCCAATTATTTATGTTGTATGCAAATATAATCTTCCAGAAATAGTAAATTGGAGTCAAATAAAGGAAAAAAGAAGTACTCCAAAGTAAAAACGAATTTAGATATGTCATCAAACTAAGACTAACTTTCGTGAGGTTTTCACCCTCGGAGATAGCTCTATGCTGTCTCCGTGGAAGGTTTTACTGTGTATGATTTGTCGTCGTTTTATAGTACAGGGGGCAAGCAAGGACCACCGACTGAAAGGTGTCACTTTACAAGGTATCACGTGACCGTGAGGTACTTCCCCGGTCGTGCCGGCCCAACCTCGCTGCAACGCAGCATATCATGGCCTCTTGCCAAGTATAAGGAGCAATAGACAATCCTAGGTATGTCTACTGGTCCTTATTAGCCTTAGTGCTACAGCTGGAACAAGACGTTGAGTGGCATAGTCATCTATCATGTGGCAAGTTGAAACGTTTAATCACGCCTAGATCTAAACTAGCAACCTCATTTGCGAACTGCCGCCCGCCGTGCGACGCGCGCCGCGCACCGGAGCGAACTGGTTCATACTTTTGACTGTGCGAGCGACAAGCGGACAAATGATAGATGAAAATCACGATTCAGCAGGGTTTTGTCGTAGTTCTATATCTTAAGTGCTCCAGCTTCGAAACGATTATTGTAATTTCAAAAATATATTAGAGTATTGTACACGTAATGCTACATACAGAGAAAATTGGCCACGAAAAGATCAGATATTCCATGACCACTCCGTCGGGCCGTACCACCGAGAAGAAGAATAGATTAATACACTCTTGTCATGCGTTTTGTCTTAAAACAAGTGACAGTAAACTAAGTAGTGTATAGCAGACATTGATTTACAAAAATACAAGATCCACCATTTCATTCCAAAGATACCGTCATAGTACTAACACATATTTTTTTACAAAGCCAACATTATGCGCATGATTTTAAGTCATTTTGACAACGCAGATTATATTTGAAAGAAATGCATAATTTATATATATGAATTTATGTAAAATTCCAGAACATTGGTGTAGTGTTCAGCGGGGTTTAAAGTGCTCCATTGTGCTTGTGTTCTTGACAACAGGTGACGTATTTTGATTGGCGTGCGTATTGCAATTTATTTTTACTTAAAAGCAGTAAAGATGCACCAGTGCATAAGAATTAAGTCCGCGAGAGTAGTACAGTGCTACTCTCTAATTTTAATATAATTGGATTACGCAGAAAATTATATCGATTTTACTATGGTTTATCAAATAGTGCTATTTAAATTTTAATCTCGTTTGGGTTATTATTCCACAAATGTTTTTCCACGCCGTTTAGCTATAAAGTAAATGCATGTAATTTGTGGAAGAAAACAAATAATGTATTATATTAAAACATACCCGACAGCATGTGTGGCCCCGTCTCTTTACAAACGGACAAAGACTCGTGTAATCAAATACTTTTTTTATTTTTTTTATTCTCTTTTTATTCAGGGAGCTTTGTCACATGCGGTCATTACGACAGTCCCGTCGTAGCCTAGACTTAATGTTACACCATCATCCAATCAATTTCATCTTAACCTATAGCTAAACAATATCCTGCCTGCCTCCGACACCGGAGCACTCAATACGCCTTGGAAACCACCCCCATCGAATGCTGGGAAATTACATAATCCTAGTAACATTTGTCTTTTATCCTCGTTCCGGACACGTTCCACTACAAAATGATGAAAATCCTCAATTATAACGCACAAAACGCAATTTGGGGATGGAATCTTGTCCATGAGGTAACCAAACTTATTTAATGAGACATGCCCAAAACGAAGACGTAATGCCATAACAACTAGTTATCCATTTAACTTAATCTTGCAATCAAACACTTAACTTCTATTCAAATACCAATAGAATTACAATATCGACAGCAAACTTTTCCTCTAATTTACCATTCCCTAACCGACCGCGTAAGTCGCGGCACGGTTGAGCGCGAGGCGTAGTTTTGGGATGTTTGCGACCGCGATAATACTGACAGCGAAGCCCGGGATTAGCCGCCGCAATGACAGCACCGCGTTTGTACACGTACACGAGATAAACAAAACTCCCTGTAGCCACGCCAATTTGTCATCTAACTATTGCGCGTCGAGATTTAAAATTGTAAATGTTTCGTGTATTTTAATAGATTATATTGTGCGGATTTGTGAGTGAAAGTTTGATCCTCTTGACGCCCTCATATCTCGGAGGCCCATTTTGAGACGGTCCTGCGCCTGATTTTTCTCCCTTCATGTCAGACTGCTATCCTAATTGAATGAGTGAATATCATGCGTAGTTGTCTAGCCTAGATTTAAAACGATGGCCGCCGCAACCAAAGTCGGATTATTATCCTCTTTTTTTTTCAAAATTCATCAACTGGAGGGTTGAGATAGGAGTGCTTTTAATAGCTGTAAGTACTATAATATTAATGACTTAAAATGTGCAGTAAGTGGTAGTGTCATGCTGCAATGCAGCCGAATTAGGTCAACATTATTGGAGAAGTACATCCCGTTCACATAGCTCTGCCGTGATGTGAGAGCTACGTTGTCGCGTTTAGTGCAATATATGAATTTCTAATGACGAGAGGGGTCCTCCCCTCGAGAAGCCACGCATCTAAATATCAGTTATGGACATATCCATAGGCGCATTGGTAGTCGCCATTATAGGCTTCCACTGCTCGTTTGTACCGTTATACTATAAAAAATCTCATCAAATCCCCCCCCCCCCAATCACACCCCCTCCGTCAATCACACCTGCTACCATTCGCATATTTTAAGCAGATGCCTTACCTGATTACCCCAGCCTTCCCATTGGATACCCGACTCTCAGAAAACTGCGAAAAACGCGACGCCGTAGCAAGTATTTGGCTTGGCATCGGTGATGGCAAGTTGCATTGCAGTCGAATTAGGCCAGCGCGACCGGGTATGTACATCGGTACAGAGGTCGGCAGGTTGACGACACAGGATTATATTGATGTCTTTGGCCACCGGTAATCATTAAGAGACCCCCGACTGTTCATTTAGCCTCTTGTAGTATTAAAAAAAATCTACTGCAATGTCGCAATAGAATACCACGTATAGTATAAATTCTCAACAACAATGCCACGTCTTTACGCTAGATTCCTATTGGGGTAGTCAGAGAGAACGGAGTGCCATTTTATCCATGCCTTACATACCAGGCTAGCCTCCTCCACATTACCAATTACTCTCTTCATACAAACACACCAGTTGCGAAGACTCTTGACACTTCGGACAGTACCCGATCAATCTGATCATTGTATATCAGTCTTACCGGCTACCTACATCCTTCCACATTATCCTTCAGATGGTTCACCTCCCGACACACTAGTTTGCACCCACCACTAAACTCTCATCATACCCGAATTCATTGAACATCACCAATAACTAATTCATAATGGCTACAATATATCCTCGCACAGACTGAAACGAGCCTTTCATGATACTAAGTGAGCTTATGGGCCTGACAACATCAAAACGATTAAGTTTTGGTTCCTTAGATTCCTTGGAAAGCTTTTTGGCATAATAACGTCTTGTATATGAATAGCGTTAGCTGCGTGCAGAAAAAGTATGACGTCATAGTAACATTCCGAGTAATGGTAGGTTTCGAATGGACGGAGCCTGCGAGCGAGAGAGCGAACAAGTTGTCTCTTTCACTCCACCCAACGATACGTTCACATATCCTTCTGATAACCGTTATCACGTAAAATTATACTGTCCGTAAACGGAATTACAGGCAATCAGTGTTATTTAAGGCAAAAAAATAGTAAATTCAAATTTGTATAAAATTAAATTTTGTATAAAAAGTTTAGCACAGGAGCGCAAACGAAGTCAGAAACCCTTCGTGAAATTTGACTTGTGATTTCCGTTCATAAGCTATTGTTAGTATAATCAACACGTACAAAAGCCCTGTCCGAGGTTGGACAAGAGATTACTACGCAAACTCATGTGAACCGTGCATGACAATATCTCTAAATTGGACCAGCGTTATATCAAAACCCAATGGACTTCAATTTATGGATTTCTCCCAAAGGGCCCCCATATGTTATACGATACGAAGGATATCGTGCTATCGTTTCAGATTTAACGGAACGTCGTACCGACAATATATATACATATATATGTCTATTAATATCACAGAACAACTTGCTTTTATAAATTTACGGAACATCACTCATAAAAAATCACCTAATAGTGATATTTCATGCGAAAATGAGTGATAACTGAAAATCAGCAACATGTCACCTAGACGTGACAAATGCTTAATCGCCAACTCTGATGATCATATTAACAAGGTAAATAAAAGTTTATAAACATCGATAAGTAATGATTTTCATATCAGTGTGATGACGGTTACGGAAGCCCCTGTAAGACTCTCTTTGACAGGCACATCAATTTAATTTAGGTCCACATAGACAACTCGGACTGTATATATGACCCTTTATTCTTGTCAATAAAATCGTCGCGTATACACGGGCCTTCTACTCGTTAATACAAATTGAATCAAGCGATGCATTAATTTCCTGTCAGCAAACGTGGCCGGTAAATAAAAACTGAATTGAAATAACAAACGATCTTTATGAAAATTCAATTTCCTTTGAAAGAGGACGGAGGAACGTTCAAACGAATTGAGATTTATATCCTGTTTAAACTTTTGACCTACTTTTTTTTATATCCGGTTTAAATTTTGAACCTACTATTTCCATACTAACCCTTGATCTCTATGTGTGCCTGAAACGAATTCCAAGAATTATGTCCAGTATTCGCAAACAGTACATACGTATTCCCTTATGAGTTGACCTCCATTTAACGTTTGTGTTAAATAAATGCCTGTATAAAGTCTTGCGTAAAATAAATTACAAGTTTCGGTTTCTGGGTTAGGGTAATCACAACCCCGCCATGGTTCAAGCCTTGCCGTGGCGGTGAGGCTCAGTAGCGTGGTGTGATCAGAGACACATTGGGCGAAGCCAATTTAAATGTGGCGGCTCTTTGTACCCCTCCTATAAGAAGAGGGGACTATAGAGCAGGAGGAGCATCCGCTCTTTGCGCACAGGGCAAGGTGCGAGGATGAGAACCTCACCCCATTGTACTGTCCCAAAGTCGGCGGGGTTGTCCTGTGGTGCGGGACAACCCCATCTGTGGAGGTGGCGTCGGTCCCTCGGGAGTTGACCAGCCATCGAGGTACCCTTATGATTTGTTGTTCCGGGACACCTCACCAAAGGCGGCGCGGATGGCTTTCGCGATGGTTTTTGTGGATAGTCGGCATTATAACGTGACGCAATCCCCACACATCACTGGGTGGGCCCAGGGTCGGCGAAGGCGCGTAAGTGCGTTATCCCGCGTCAAAAAAAAAAAAACGGGTAACCATCCAATCGCTGTAGCACCTAAATGTTAAGTATCTAATAGCTACTGGACACTAACAATAACAACTAAAACCAGCAAAAGTCATATGTTGCCATTACAGTTTCAAATAATTGCGGAAATTAAAATATATACTACGCCACACGTTAAATACATAGAATTACTTTATACAATGCTCAAGCGGTATGAAATGTAAGTAGTGCACTACGCACTACTTAGTGTACCAAACAACAGCAGCCATCAAAGTAAGTGAACTCAAGATAGAACACGATCTTGATGTAAACCCGTTAACAGGATAACTTCTGTATGGTGAATGCTAATAAGTAAATACGATAATTGAGTCTGCGGCTGACATTATCTTTGTTGTAATAACGAGACACGGCTCGTATGCAAATATATCCACTCACAACGAGTGCTGCTTGTCAACTAAATACATTTAAATTGCGTTAAATGTTTCCACTTATTATTTGAATAGCTCATGAGTAAATATAATCGTAAAATGTGTAAAATTGTATGTGTTTAAAGCGGCGGTGTACCTAGATGATCGATCGTATTCAGCAAAATTCATTGATTTTTTTTAGTGTTTATATTTTAGATTGCGCAATTATTGAAATCAAATATGTACAAGTATAATTTTTATTGTGTAGGGTCGGATTTACCCCTATTACCATGACTCCGCTGGCCTTATAACCTTACCTCCGAAACGTATTCAGTGACTTTTACCAAATTTAATATGCAAATTCAGAATATCAGAGAATCAGCTACTAACTATTCTTCATACACCTAAGTGATAAGGGTTGTTCACCCTTGACATTTTTAATGTTTACACGTTACAATGACAACAATTTAAATTTATGACAGTTCGTCTGTCGGGACAGCCATTACACTGTATATAAATTACATACCACACAAGAACGTGAGCGATTTATACGTAATGGTACGGACCCTTCCAGCGCGAGTTCTACACATACTTGGCCGGTTTCTATCGCTACATTTAGCAGTGGACAGTGTTGACACTTTAACAGTTCGTTTTGTTGTGCATTTGATTGTGCATTATTATTGACCCCTCCTTTTTTAGCTTCTATCGATATTTTTGTGCAATAAAATGTATTGTATAACATAATTGTTCCTCCAAGGATTGCCCAGTATTATAGCACGAATTTTATTGTCTCATTGAAACGTTTATGTAATGTACCTAAGTGGTATGTTGTAACGTTATAACTCTTTTTGTTTGTATAAACAATTGAAATGCAAATAGAACAACTAAAATCATCTGTGCATTAAAAAGTTTCAAGGTGCATGTGCTACATGCGACGCGCAATGTTTCAAATAAAATTCATAGTACGAACTAGAATAATATTCGTCCAGATGTCTAGACTGAAGTTAGAAAACATCAATACTCCATTTTAATAAATATTCAAATTGACTTCTGAATCCATATGGATTAAACAATGTCACATGTAACAAAATTGCAACCAACCCATTCTACTGTTGCATTGTAAAACAAACCTTACTTCATGTAGCTCTAGGTCATTTTTTGCTTTCACCAACCGATAATGTTAAAAGTGGATCAAGAACCAAGCAAAATCAGCCGCCGAATAATGAAAGCCATAGTAAACCTCCGATAAATATATGTGTAAAAAAATATTACATCAGAAGGACATATAAATATTTCCGCCGGTCATAATAACATTTCATCTTCCAATCTCGAGGATAATAGGTACTTGAAATATACTCTACTTCGACATAATTATACTTGTTTTGGTTCTTACAAAGAAAATATTTTGGATTATGATACTACAATGTTATCCGCAACGGTACATGTTTATCAAAAACTAATAGAGAATTAATTTATTGTATTCGTAACATATTGATGTAGTCAGCTTACGAAGCACTTAATTAGCAATGCAACAACGAGAATGGTAATTAAAGGGCACAAGTTATTGAGTTGACATCACTATCCTCATAAAACACAAGCTGGTTCTTCTACTAGCATTGCACTAGAACGTCGTATAAATTTACCCGTGACCATGGTTGCAGTGAAACGTCGGGGTAGTTAAATCATTAAATAAATCGCGATAATATCCGTAGCAGTAGTTTCATTGTAGCGAGTAACATTCACGTGAACTTAAGACATCAATAATATGATGTTTGCTAATCATAGAAATAGCGCATGTTGCTCGCGCCTGTATGAGGGTACGCGGAGACCAAAGTCTTTGACATAAATAACGTATCGTATTAAGTATACAATAAGCGGCAGGTGCCGTGTACGAAATACAAAGTGGAACAAAACTTCGTTACACATACGGCTGACATCGTAACATTGGTAGACCTGGAGTCAACTTTGACAATTAACGGGCGAATGCGAATTTTGACTGAGAATTAACTCCACGACGCTTTTGAAGCATATTAGCCTAGATTAAGCGAAACACAATTTGGGCTGAGCTCCAAGCCTTATAATTTGGCATTCTCTACATTATCTGGAAGATGAAAACAACTGTGATCTGTGTTAAACTCGTAGTGGATAAAATGTCATATCATCTTAGAGATAAACGACCCACGCCTAAACAAGTGGTTTTGAGAAATCTTATAATGTAAATAACTGCCTAAAAGCTCTGGGAATTCTATTATCAATATACGATCGACCTGGATGTCCAAAATGTCATTTTTTTTTAAATATTTCATAGGTGTTTCTATAGTCGGACAAATCGACAAAACAATAATATATATGTATAAAATATTATACCTAGTCCTGCCATAAATATTGTAACAATGAAAAAATATTTTTTTGAATTTAAATAACATTTGTTATTTTACAGTGTGTTAGTTTTGGAAAATACAAAAATATAAAACAATTAAAAGATAAAAAGCCTATTCGACGAGGTCACCATTGGCTACAATATAGTTCCTTAAACGTTGACGCCAGTTATCAATAGGAGCACGCACTCTTTCCATGGGGAATTTTTTTACTGCCAACCTTATGAATTCCTTTAGAGACACCAAATTATCATGGCAAGCAAGATATCTGTCATATCTGACTATTAGACTAATGGTAAGCGCGGTGTTGAAGGAGTGATACACTTTTTTTTGCTCGACGTGAAGGACGAAATGATGGCAGACGTTATCTGCCATCACCAAAACATACATAGATAGTTTTTTTTCCGCCGGGAACCTATATATTCGTGTAAAATATGCCACGAACAATTATTTATATTTTATGTAAAAGGACCTCTACTCCTTTTCTTTTTTGAGTTGGATTTAATATGAAGATATGATGTCACTATAATCTTCAACTATCGAATTTGAGGATTGAAGAACAATCCGTCTGGTTGAATTGAATATATAAGGATCCTCGATCCGGGTTGCAGCAGGGAGTCTCGGACAACTAACTACCCAGATAAAACTTCGTTTCCTAACCTTTCACTAACCATTATCGAAAACTGGATTGGCTATATTTTTTGTCTCTTGTATTATTTTAAGATTGTTCTGAATTGTGAATAGGGAGAGACCATAATTAAATAAATGTATTTAAAAGACTGACTAAACCACATGTTAACTCCTTTTATAGAATAGAATTAAATCGTAACAGGTGTACTTACTTTCTAAAACTGACCATAAAGCATAATACAATTCTGTTCAAGTCCGGAACATTCGTTTTAACCAAGATTAGGTGGATCGAGCTTTATGACCTGGTCCCGAGTTTGCTGGAACGACCATACTTGGTTATTGAACATGGTGTTATTAAGGGTCATATTGTGTACTCGTCCCGTTGTTTTGATACCTTCTTCACAAAAATATGGCTCAGTCACTACTTCATTGCTGACACCCTACGAAACCAGCACTGAATTCGGATAATGTCCAAGTTGCACTCTGTCGACTAATTGGGAAGCTTCCTTAGAGCTTTGAGCATAGATTCAGGACCGGAAAGGATTTTTTCGAAGTCTTTTCATTACTTCTTATACCGCCTATCTCGTACGAACACGTGGACAGCCAGGTCCTTCTCTGTCACAAACAGAGGAAAACCTGTACTGTGTAATCTTATTATACCTATTTATAGCCCCGTACACAAACATTTATCCAATACCAAGTTTGAGTGGAGAGTTTTAAAAATTGTATTTAGCTCCATACCTACCTTGTGTAATGTAATCACAGCGATTCTGTTCTCTTTATCACCCCACTCCATTTTCATACCGCAAAATATTGTATAATGCATTGGGCACTAAAATGAGTATCGTAAATCGCATAAAAATTACAGATATAATAGATTTCATATTTAAGTGTTTTCTTTAAATTTTTAAATGTACAATGTCAGTATTTATGGCCAGACTAAGTATGTGATCTCATCATGACTTAATATTTGATTTAAATCCAAAGCAGAAAAGGGCAAAACAAGAATTTGTTAAAAATAATATAATGTGGACTAAGTGTGTGGGGCGTATCTACTGTTAAATACAAAGAAATATATTCTAATTACAAGGTACGACGTATAAAAAAATAAACAACAGAGAAGCCTCAATGAAATTATACAAAAAAGTGCAAAACCTTCTTACTAATCATAGAAAAACTAGTATAGCGAACAATGATTATGTAAGAACAGCACAGCAGTAACCAACAAACTAATGCAAATAGGGTCTAACAAGAGTTATACTCGCATGCGGCCGACTTTGACATTATCGCCGCGGTGATAGAATCTCTGGCGAGAATAGAATAAACGGGCGGGCTTGATATACCATGACAAACGCTGTACTTAATGCCTGCAGGTTTGTGTCTGATAAGGGGAATGTTTATTTACGTGTGAAGCAATAATGTGTACATTATTAACATGTGCTTTATTATTGTTGGTTCACACAGGCGGCTGTTAGAGAAATGACGCTTGCTATTATTGTTACGATATCGTCTTTAGATTAGTTATGTATGTTATATAAAGACTATTCGTTATATACGTAGAAAGGGGCGATGAATACATAACTATGTAATATGAGGCGACTTCGAATCATTAGTAAGAAGATATTATATCTTAAAACATTAATACATACACTGAAGCTCTCATTGTATATTCTCTAGTAAGAGTCTCATTGTATATTAAAAACTCTTTGATGTTATATATTTTCGACAGCTGTAAAGTTATAAATTTCCAGGCAGACTGAGGAATCTCATGAGGAAATTTATTCTCATGTTCTTTAGGGTATAAATAATATAATTTGATACCTCTGCATGTAATTGTTAAAATAACAATATTCAACAAATCTGACTAAACATAGGACGAGCTCAAAAGTTGAAACTGTCTTTTGTTTGTTGTCATTTTGGCAAATTACAAACGGCCGTAGGCGTGTATTTTACAAGAGTAAATAAATATTATTTTCAACGTGTCTGAGACACCAAGCCTTCTAGTGAGGTTAGATTCTTAATAAGTAAACTTCAACTGACCTACAAGTTTACGGCATATCAATATATCATGCATGCTATGCTCGGGATATCTTGGGATAAAATTATTAGCAAAGTCCTGTACAACTAAAAATTGTAGCATGTTACACATAAGATAATAAGATAGGCATCTTGCAGTCACGTTGGGCTTTTTATGAATTCGAGAAACATATTTCCGAAAGTTCTAAAATATAAGCCGCGTTCTAAAAAACTGTGGTGTCCATTAAACCAAAGGTTGGTGGACCTCCGACTCATAAGTAAAGATTTTCCAGGCGTGGCTAATTCAGACTATATCTAAGATGATCTCCCTCCTTTCCCACGGATGTGAAAGATGCATACCGATAGTTATTTAAGATGTCCTCCCCCTCCCCTCTAACAGAAATGGGCCCTGCATAATCGTGGGTCACGCGGGGGCCAAGGTAATGTTAATGGAAACATGTGTGAAAGCAGTTGAGCTATAGAGGCCAGAAATCAATAATGATTCTTAACATAATGTTACACTGTAACGAAAGATATCGATATTATTCGGAAACAATGTCGCTATGATTCATGGAATTTCCTACGACATAACAAAAATCAATTTCAATTGCACAAAGTAGCCGAGAGAGTTGCCTCAAATAAAATTATTAAGTTAATAAGGCGCCACTGGCCCGAAAGTACGCCGCAGCTCGAAGTGCTTCGGAGCGCGCTCTCGGTGGCTCGTTGCTAGACAGTATTGTAAATTAAATGGTACATAAAGTTAAAAGTTTACGGCATTACGCTGAATGTTTGAATGCGGAGGAGGGGGGGGGGGAGAAAGGAGTGGAACACATCGTCCTAGAAACTATGTGTGCGTCGGTAGTTGTAAAAAGGCTCCGATTTCTCGTTTGCCTCCCTAATCGATTTAAAAAAAAAATGATTTCTTTTAATAATACAAGATATTGATTCAACAGAGAAGACGTAGCTCGTGATGATACAATATATAAATACGAGAAATGATAACTAAGTACGGCCTCAAAACTAAAACCCTGTATTTCATGATTCAGCCAAAGTTGTATTTCCACACTGATACTAAACAAACTACTAAAATTACAGGTAACTTGACCACGGGAAGGTACAATGTTACGAACTGGGGGAACTGAGTAAAACAGTCGATTCCGCTGTTTGAGTAATGCTTGTACTACATTAGCGGGGTAACTTTCTGTTTGCCGGCAATAACAATAGCCCATTTTGTTCGGGTCTTACTGTTTGTGTTTGCTTTCTCGATACATAGTGTGTTTTGGTACTGCATAAATAGTTTATACTGTATTAATTGTCTGAATTTCTAGCTTGTTACTGTATGAGATATTATTTGTAACGGGGTGATTTAATTTTTGGGCCAACTGCTTCGAGGAAAAAATTAAAAAAAAAGCGACTATTGTTCTTTTTGTTACTTGAACTGTAGAAAAAAATCTGTCTTGCTTTTTAATGCACAAAAAACTACAGACGACTTTATTGGAGTTTAGTATGCTCTTTAATGAATACATTTTTTTATTGTGTCTTGAGCAATAAATCGCTACTATTATATTTAAATTTGGAAGTTATTTGATGTTACTTATGTGTTATTAAACACCCCTGTCCACTCTACATTGAGCGAGCCAAGGATCCATATAAAATGAAACATTTGCCTAACTAAACCCGCGTAACTTCGGTCCTATTAGTCAAAGCATCATGGTATATAGCTCATTGTCTTCTTAGATAAATGGACTATTCAAATACAAGAAGATATTTTTAATTCAGGTCAGTGGTTCCTGATATTCGCGTTCAAACAAACTAACTCTTCAGCTTTATACTGTTAGTATAGATTTTAGATTTACAATAAAAGTACTAAAATATATCAAATTATGGTTTGTTGATAACAAAAAGCGGCAGTGCTTAAAGCATTTCCCGGGAAAAAAAGCGATCGCGTAAACTTTTGTATTGGATATACAGTTCAGTCTTTTTGTTTTATTATCTTTACCTAGTTTGTTCCTTGTCTACACGTCATGATCGTGATTGTATTGAAAAGTATTTCTTTAATTAAAATATACATTTTAATCAGTCATTCTGATATGTTGCGAGTTGCGCGAATGAAATAATAAACCGTTTTATAATTATTAAAATTACTTATTAATGATATTCAGCAAACTGCCTATTATGGGTTTTACGATTTTTCGAATATACCCAATGTGTACCTCATTATCTAATTGACAATTATAGCCTCTATTACTGCTATTAAATATCTATAGATGAAATGCAGGCGTGGTTCAGTAATTCTTTCTAGTTTATATCCTTAATATACCTGCATATTTGATGTCACGTTAAAATGCTTTCTACGGTTGCTCGCCTTGATACTGACACCGTAAACATAATAGCTATCTTAGCGTTAATTGAAATAGGTATGAGGACAGTCCACCCCATTGCACTGACCCAAAATTGACGTGGTGATCCTGTGGTGCGGGACAAACCCATCTGTGGCGGTCAGTCAGGTGTCGGTCCCTTAGAGGACTGGTTAGCCATCGAGATGCCCTGATGATTTATAGTTCAGAGGCACACAATTGATTTATAATTCAGTGGCGACACAAATGGCACTCGCGGCGGTTTTAGTGGGTATTCGGCTATAGTGTGCCACGGGCCCAATCAAAACTGGACCCCACCCAGAGCCTGTGATGACGCGTAAATGCCTTTTCCTGTGGCAACAATTAGACAAAAAAATATTCAATAGTGCACGCATGTAAGTATCAGAAGATATTAAATACAAAACATTTATAGTGGGAGCTCTAGCGCTTTCAAACACAACAACCTACATTTACTGTAGGTAAAAACTGATTGTCGAAAAAAAATACACAATGCGGAAGTGACACGTATGAAATAATCGTCCCGACCCATAATCAGGAATAGTATCGGTTAAACTGTTTTAACGCATCTGTATGCGCTTGTAAGTGCATCTGATTATTTCGCTGGCGATATCATTGGTGTTTAATTATTCGATTTAATGATTCGATGCAAATTCGAAACCATCACGACCTATCATAATGCGAATACAATTTGTAATCTTTTGTGCTCACAACATATTCCGTTATACTCGTATAACTATTTAAGCAATTGTTATCAATAACAAAACGGTTTGGGCGTTACGATCATCAGCAGCAAATAATCACGCCCACTGTTATACATAGACCTCCAGAGAGCGCTCCAGGTCACGGTCACAAGATGCTAGCACCTGGTGGCTCCCCGCGGCTTTTCACCAGGTCATCAGTCCCCCGGGTGGGAGGCCGTCCAACACTGCATTTGCTGGTGTCGGACCGCCACTCGAGAACATTTCTTTACCGACGGTTATCAGTTAACAAAATAGCCTAGCGCGTGTGTGCGAGTTCAACTAAACTGAGGTCGATTTCGTTTCATGGCAAATTCGTGTAATATGTTCCCTACAAATAATTTCATATTTTGTATGTTTGGCATTCATTGAAAGGGGCCCGTGTCCAGTAGTGGAGCAATAAGGGTTGATAATAATGATGATTATGATTTGTTTGTTCAATCCTTGATCACATATTAAAAAAAAAAACAAAGTTTGGCTACAGAGAATATGAATGTTATTGATACGTTTGTATTTACTGTTTGTATTTTGTTCTATTCATAGTTCATCTGTGTCTAAAGCCACAAATTGTATCAGAGTAAGGTGAAGTTCATCAATTTTTTCCTTCGAGCATCGTCTTGAAGAACTTCTTTTATATATTTATTTAACATGCCAGACGGTCTCTGGTTTGTTATTACAATTGATATATGAATATTTAAACAATACGAGATGAAATCTGTTAACCTTTACAAAATCAATTCAATCAACCATTTTGAATAAAATAGTCGTGGCAAACGCAAAAGTTGCTATATCGATAGCAAAGTCAAACAGAATCATTTACAGTGCAAGGTAAACAGAATAGGAATACGAAACCATATTAAAAGTTATCCCAAAAACTTTTCAGAGCCGAGGCTGCGATGGAAGACGGTGGGATAGTTCCTGCTCTTGAATGTGCAAACTTTGCTACCTAATGGCCGTTACGAGCCTTAACTTGATGCTATTGTCATCCCTGTCCTACATATCGACGACCGTAATTATTTTACATCTTATGGTGTGGAGTGTGAGGGTGGGGAACTTCAGGTGGACTGTCTAACAGCTGACGTCTTTATACATAAACTTTATTTGCAGTTCAAGCGTTTTACGATTTAATTAACGAGGCTCTACATTCAGGCCGTGTTGGACGTGTTACGAGACGTATCCACGTTGAAGTTAAACTTAATATATCCAATAAACAATATTAATATTATTTTACTTTATGTAAGTAATAAAAGTAGCAATGTATAAAGAGTACAGAATAACAAGAAGCAAACAAAACCGGGAAACAAATAACTCCAACAGAATAATTTACAAAACCGTCGCTGAATTCAAATCATGCTGAACTCCAACCATAGATCATGTGGGGGAATGAAAAGAGAAAAAATATTGAAACTCTCTGGGTGGCCTCGATAAATCCACCGCAACTTTTCTTATTTAAAGAAACAGCCCCGATAAAGAACATACTTTGAGAAATTGTTTAGGACTTATTTATGAAACAAAACTTCATAATATAATAACAAGAGCGAAACTCTGGTTCGGATATTGAATACATGAATGTTGGAGAAAGGTGGACTAATTGATAAATTTACATTACTTTTATCCGACGCTTAACAAGAAGCGTTATGCATTTCGAGATAAGTACGTCTCATAAGATGAGGTTTTGTTAAGTTCGTCTTTATTATGAGTATATACTTTAATTTATAAATAGTAATTTTAACTATAAGACTGTTAATTTCTCTAGAGGCATGTGCTATTGTTATGGTATAACATTATAAACGCGAAAGTTTGTAAGTATGGATGGATGTTTGTTACTCTTTCACGTAAAAACTAATAAATCGATATTAATTAATCTTTATGAGCTATATAGTTGCGGTACCAATGCATTCTCCCCCTGGATGACCTACACGGACGAAACCTGGCCTTTTAATTTAAGACTGGTCCGCACTGGTGCGGTAGCTTAGCGGGCTATTAAACGTGCAATGTTGGGTGTTCTCTGTCCAACAGTATTCGTAACGAAGCCATAGACAGAGAACTAAAGTATCCGATATCACGCGACGAATAAGCTCGCTGAAGTAGCGATGGGCTGGTCACACACTCGGAATAACATATGGCAGGTAGGTCAGTAAGGTTCTGAAGTGGAGGCCGCGTTTAGGAAAACGAAGTGTTGGTCGACCGTTCATCAGGTGGGAAGACGATCTCCATACAGTAACTGCTCCGGGATGGATGCGAGTAGCAGGAGATCGGTCGTCTTGGCGTTCATTGATCCTATGTCCAATAGTGGACCGATAAGGGCTGATAGTGACGATGATAAGCTATGTAGCTTTTACATCAGAATAACATATAGGCCGTAGAAATAAATTTTGCACATAGTTTTGTCAGTAGTCGACAATAATAAGCTCAGCAGTAACTGCTACTGTAAACATAACATAGTGTGCATAGGAAATAACAGTTTTTTTTGTTTCCATTACTCTTGCTTTATTTATAAATCAATAGGTCTTTACTCCGATTTCCCATATTTCCGGTGCATATTACCCTAACGACAATGTTATCTTGTGAGTCCCACAGTGCTCCGCCTCTGTAATCTTTCATTAGTAAATGTTAGGGAACCCCATATTAAGTACACCCGGTCGGGAATATAAGAAATATACATCTCGAAGTAACCTCTCTATATAAGAGCCGAAAGGAATACGATATTTCACTTAATACTTTTATTTTTTGCACGCTCGCTATTTCTTCAATCATTTTTTATTTATCACTAGCAATCCACACCGGCTTCGCTAGTGAATGAAGGGGGCAAAAACAACTAAAATCTTCCTCGGTAATCGCGTTGTTGAAGGGTGAAAACCGCATGGAAAACCGATCAGTAGATTTTGAACCTTTCGAAAATTTACCATAAACAGATAGACAGATGTTGACTCTTAGACGACCAATTCCCTGCCACTCGTATCCATCTGGGACCTGCTACTGCATGGATATAGTCCTTCTGTGACTCAGAACGTTATTATAACGTCATAAATTTTCGGGCATGTAAGCGTTATCGATTTATAAGACGTTATCTCAACTCTTTGTAACTTTTATTTAACACTAATGTGAAATATAAGCTACTACTTTAGCTGGTAGGAGATAGTTTATAGTAAAGTAACATCACGTGAACAAATAACTTACAATAAAACCTACATTACGTCTGAATTTATAGTCGTAGAGCCGACATTATATTGCTATATTGTCAACGTGCCTTGTATATATCGTAAGTAACAAAAACTTAGCCCGTGTACTATTTCTACGACTTTAATACTACAGAGTGTCGTGCTGCATTGCAGCCGAATTGTGCCAGCCCATCCGTGGAGGTACCGCAGTACACATGACGCCGCAGTGACAGGAATGAGGTAATTCTTTTTAAAGTGCATAGGCTAACGTTCGGAACGTTCTAACAACTACAGATGCACATGGACGTTTCCTTCCCTCTAGTAAGCTAGCGGAAACTTATAAACCGTACGAAACGTGACAGCATAGCTTTTACATTGGGGAGGTATCATGTAAGCGACGGGTACCTCCTCGGTAAACTTAAATGCAGCATATAGAGATAGTTCCATCTCTTACAATTTACTATGAAACTTCACCTACATGTTGTGAAGCTTTAACAAAGCATTACACAAAACATACAAAAGATTGTAATGATGTTTCTTGATTAAATTAATTACACTAGTCACCATGCCAAAAAACCTAGGCATTGTAGCGCAAAAGTGTACTTTAACTTCTGTTGTTACATTTCAATTTCTCCAACAGCAGCTACTATCCAACAAATTTCACGTAATTAGTCTTTAATATGCTCGTTTTAGTCGGCTGAATGTAATTTAATTAGATCTGGACACGGAGGGCCCTGCACCATACACAGCTAAGAATGAATATTTCATAACCCCACAACTTAACCATACATATAACCGTAATCCGTTTACTGTAAGACGTAACGTATTCCTTTTGTAAACGGGATTCAGTAAATTTTAATTAAAGTTATGAGTGAACAATTAAGTTACGGTTTATCTGATCGAAAAGATGAATAGTGTCCATACAAAATTACTCAAAGGAAACTTTACAAAAAACTAAAATATAAATAATTTTATTAATTTTGTTAAGTTTCAATTTTGGTTATAGGTCGATAGAAATAATTTATGTTGAAACCAAATAAGCGCTGGACGGAGACCTTAAATTGTAACCGTCTTTACAACACGCCTATTACCAGCAGTGGAAATTTTCTGGTTGATGATTATAGCCGTTGTTATACTTTTTTTAATAATTTAGAAGCTCTATTCTTTGATTCTATTCTGATGGCATGGCAATCCGACACGACAGGAGAAGAGCCGCTAAATTCCATATCCCGGACTGTTATTAGACGTTTTGTTTCGGATTCAAGCCCGCTACCTTACGTCTGTGGCTGAATGTGTTTACCACTGGACCATGAGACTTACACAACATGAGGCATAATTAATATATGATAATTAGTATATGCGATTAAAAGATAAAAGATAAAATCTTTGTTTATCCCCATCGAGTAACGAGTAATTATTCTATACAGACCCGAAAGTTAACAGAGGCGTGGACGTTTTCATTACCGGGTCCATATAAACTTTCATAAGCTCTAAAAGCTCCCTCAATCGTGAATAATGAAGGCTATATGTTGAACTTTCAAATTGGCTAGATAAAATTGATATTTTACTGTTCACTTTTTGACTTGTGTCGTTATCGAGCGAGCGATTCGACTTGCGTCGTCGGAGAACGTGACGACATTGATAAGTAGAGTTTAGAGGAGCTTCGGAGTCCAAATTGCTTACTAGAATTCGGTTAGATCCCACTAGGGCCTCCTAATCATCAAATTACTATCGTGTGATTTGTAGTACAGACTATATATATATATATATATATATATATATATATATATACGTGTGTGTGTATAAACGAAGTGCAGATACTTCCTTTTATTTATGTTTATTTTTAATAATTTATACGTAAAATTATTTCAATCTAGGGAGCCGTATATCATTGAGTAAATTACATAAAATGTAAAATATTAACGTAATGAACAAATAAAAAAGGCTTCGATTGCTCCTTTGCCCCCATTTGCTATTTACTTTAAAGCTTGTTTGTTTGTACGTTTACGAGCTTCTAATCTGATTTAAAAAAATCCACGACACGCAACGCTACGACTAGAAGGAACGGCGAACCCGAAACCCGAAAAATCGAGGCTTTGCTAATAACACTGTTCTTATGCAGTTACATCGACTTTGTTCTCTCCAAACCATGTTTTAAGCATAATTCTCATTACTGCACATGAACTGGAGAACTGGGATCACGACTGGAAATACAATATAGCACTCCACGCACTTATGAATCTAAACTTATCTCCAAAAGCTATTCAAGATACGTCCTGCGCCTGCATACCGAGAGCCCGTCACAAGAGCGGAGCAGGAGTAAGCTTTGTGTACGCATCGATTCATTCTACACGCAATAAACTGAAAAACAACAAACGCCACGACAAACAGGATTGGAGTTACGCGAGTGAAACCGCAGGGCGTTGCTATGTAAGTATAAAGTAAGTAAATGAACATACTTATAATTATGTGAGAGGCAGTTCATTGCTGCGTTGCAGCCGAATTTGCCTATTGCGAATGTGACACCGCCGTAACGTGATAGCTAGGCTGTCATGTATAGCTATCACGTTACGGCGTGTGCTACGGACGTAATGCGCCAACAACCCCCCTCCCCCCACGGTGGGTATCGACTGCTCGTCTTTCCTCCTTCCTTCGATGCCATAAAAAATATACGTTTGCTTTTACCTCAAACTCATAGTGCATAAAATCTACTCACAATCAGACAAAGAGCCGCTTTCAAAGCAAGCCTTCCACAGACACGGCGAGTTCGATTGAAAACTACTTTGTGAAGTACATCATCAATATTGGTTTGTTACCCCGCGTCACGTGCTGTAATCACCTAATGCATGTGCATCGCTTTTATGATCACCTAACAGAGATATACGTTTACAAACATCGGTACAATCCTACAGATTCGTTATAAAACATACCGTGTAACAAAGCAATAAACTGGCGTTAGTGTTCTTAAAAAAAGACCCTTAACCCGAATCATAAAACTCTTTATTTAGACACCGTGAACATAAAAAGTCGGCAATTGCAAATTTGATGTACACGGGTAAATGAAAAATATATTTTATTGTATATTGTATGTCACACATTGAGTTAGTATTTTTGACCCAATGTGTGAAGAGGGAGAGTAAAGGTTTTCCAGCTCTAGATTTGCATGTTGCCTACTACATCCTGGACGGGTTGACGAATTATAGCTATTACGAAATAAAGCTATCGTTAAAGAGAAACTCGTATCAAAATTCTACTATAATGTGAAAGGTTTTATAAATAACAAAAAAAATTCAATTCAATGCTAGTTCTGTATACAGATTCAGTGAGAGGTTCCTCCAGCTACTGCGAACGATCGAGCGACGAACCCACGATCACACGACAAGTCCTTGAAGTTTTGTACGAAACATGTACTTTTGAATTGTCATCCAATTAATGTAATTTAAGGTATTATTTCATTGTAAATTAACAAAACAAATTGAGATGGTTTTATCTATACACATGATCTATAGTAATAAGTAACATTCGCGTGAACTTGAGAAATCAATATTTTAAAATTGACTGTTACGTCCAAAGCTGTTTGAAATATTGCGACCGTTTGTTTGAAATGCTAAAAAACTCAGCTCGAATAGTTTGATACATTTGACATTTAGCCTCTGGCATGAAGGCAAAAAGGCTCAAAATTGCAACATTTTTGTCTAGTTGTCTGAATTGGAAATATTGAACTGGAAACAAAGCTGGCATGATTGATAGACAACCTTTTGACTGTTCAAACTATAGCTCGGCTGAATTAACTCCTCGGAAATATGGATGTGAAAGAAGCATGCTATATTCAGTTGTACTGCTCTAGATCATCCCATTTACTTAAGCAAGTTAACATAAAGTGTTATTTATCAACAACATATATTATTTTATACTATATATATTTTTCTTATGTATATATTATATATGTACATATAAATATAGAAAGACTCAAGAAGAAGTGTAATCTACATAATATCAATACTAAAATAAAAATAAACTCGCTGTGCCCTCCTCAAGGCTCCATAAGATTAATAATTCATTGACGGGTAATTGTATACGTTCTTATAATTAATATCCCATAATATAGCAGATTTCTTGATTAATAAATTTAAAGCTTCAAAGAGGAACTCATATCGAAATCCCATTATAATGTAAAGAATTTTATAAATGACAAAAATGTAATGGAATGAATTACTCTAAATTAGTTAAATTTTGTGAAGTAATGATCACAACCAAAAGAATTATAGGTACAGCAGAGTTTATAGCGGGTATCTCCGACGTGGGCGCGTTGAAAACACTTAATTTAAACTTAGCTGCTAAGACAAGCATACGTGATCATTATACAATCCAATATGTGAAATTAAACAATATACAATAATACAAAGTGTTATTTATCACCATCATATATTATTTTATACTCTAGCGCTTCGACTTTTGAAAATATGTAAGACTTTTCCATACAAAAAAAAAATTTCATTGTCCCTTTGAATGTTAACGCTGCACGCCTTGCAAATAATGAGGTTGACGGCACCAACCAAAGAACAAGTTCTTGACAGCGCTTGCGCCATTGCACATACACTTACTAATGTCAAGACATTAATACATTACACAAAATAATGTACCGAGTTATGTCAAAAATCTTATAATCAATCTCTCGTATTTTTAGGAACATATTGGGGTTACAAAAATAATTATGTATATATTTAGTGGTTTCTTGTGAATAGCACGGGCAGTATTGCTAAATTAACAAACTACACATTAAAACTTTCCCCGGGTATCCCTCTATCTATTTATGAAAACCGCTCGAAAATCCGTGCTGTAGATTTCGAGACAACAGATCACATGTAGCTTTTAGGGAATTTTGTTTTATGACATGTATAGGAATCTTCACATTCATAATATATAACACCTGCCCAGCTCGTGTCACCACAACTAATAAGCAAATTATACCCTGATCTGATCTATCAGATCTAACTGAAATTAAAGCGTCCACAAATTGAATTTTGCATTTGTAGCGTGCGCCTGCGAGGTTGATGCACTCTCTGGAATGTAGTTAATGCTCGCAATTGTAAACTTTACTTGCTAGATCATAAGTTTATATTTACAGTTCACGCTTTGTCCATTGGAGGTTAATGAAATTATTATTAATTATTCCAATTAAATGAAAATGAACAAGCTTTGTGTGAAGAAACCTCAAATATATTTGAATAAGTTTGGTGATTTTTATCACCAAACTTACGGTCGGCCGGTCCGAGATGGATGCGAGTAGTAGGAGATCGGCCGTCTTGGCGTTCCTTGAGAGAGGCCTGTGTCCAGCAGTGGATCGATAAGGGCTGATAAAAATGATGATAAAAGGTTGGCATATTATGCTACTGTGATCATATTATGCTACTGTGATCATATTATGCTACTGTGATCATATTATGCTACTGTGATCATATTATGCTACTGTGATCATGTTATGCTACTGTGATCATATTATGCTACTGTGATCATAAGATTTTGGTGATAATAGTGCTGACAGTGATTAATAGTGTACACTGGGAAATGTGTTACCATTACATAAGCTAGCGGTCCTGATCAGAAGTCTCGAGCGGTGGATAAAATTTATTATTTATTACTACTCATTGCGAACCCCATTCAAGAAATAATAATTGTTAATTATGAACTATATGGAACAAAACGAAAATAGTTCTAAACTAATTCACGAAACGCCATGAGGGGTCAATGTACCACTGAAAATGCAGTTCATTTCGCTTTTTGGTACAGTTTTAATTGTAAATTTAAAGTTTATATTGTAAAATATAAGTGAGTTGGGGTTGCATATAAACTATTTTAGAGCATGAATCGGTTATATCTACTTTTACACACTTAGCCTCCAATGTAGTTTTAAAGTGAAAATTGTTTAACAAAATATATGTATTCCTAAATAATTTAATTATTATATTTAACTTAATTAAAATGTTCAAGTCTACAAATTGCTCATAGTGTTGTGAAGACAGGCGGCGGGCGATGCGGGGAGAGTCGAGTATAATCAAAGAGAGTCGTGTGCGGCCGATGCGAAAAAGTGTCCTAAGAATTCGCTTCTATCCCGCTTAGTGTCTTAACCGCGTGTTAAGAAAACTTCAATCCAACATATCGGAAATTATTGCTAACAAAAAGGACGGTTCATATGCAAAGTAAAACGAGACAAGAAAACTATTTTTCATAGTGAACTTCGAATATTTATTAAAAATTGGCTTAGGAAACCTTTTTTTGCGTTCAAATCAATAAACATTACTGGGGCTTTCGTATTGCCTCTAATGACCCTAATTATCTTTCCCTCAGGCATTTTTCTTGGAGCTAAGACATTTTCGAGAACCTTCTTCATTTCCATAGCATCCCTGGAGCCCAGAATTTTTTGTTGCGAAATTAACGAGATTGAATTTTTACACGAAAATCGTTTTATGGGATTTCGTGGAAATATTAAATATTGTATAATGTACACCATTTTGATAGAATACAGACCTTTAGAAATAAAAGGGATCAATAAAATTAAAATGATTGGTCTTAGTTGTTCCTAATAATGTTAGTGGGTTGTCTACTCTATCACACTATCATTATTAGGAACATGTGGACAAGGTTTCAAATTTACTGTAAAAACAAATTTAATATAGTAATAAAACTTCAGTATACTTATAATAATCATTGATAACCTACTCATTTTAGAAGCCAACTAATTGACAATATTTTCCCTACTACTTTTGATTGGTTTCACCTTTTAACAGTAGATATGTTAAGTTTTAATATTAATGCGTAATTTTCACCCTGCGGTATCAAAATATCTACACTTTTTAATTCCCAACTCCAATGAAAATTTTAAATATAAAGCAAACATTTTAATTAAAAAACTTGTGTCTTTTAACCGTCCTCGTGTCTTGTTCAATGACACTCCATACTATGTGTTTTAAAACCCTTCATGTTAAATATATGCAAAAAATTTGCAAGCTAGATGTGTGTATGTTATTATATTTTCTTGGATTATAGCCAGGGTGAGGACGACGCTAGTCATAACGTTACCAGCGTAACAATTTATACAATTTGATATTCCAATTACAATAATTTACATCTTCATATAGTAGTTCTAAAACTCGTTATTTTATCAAACAAAGTCCAGCACCATTTTTAAAAAAATCTTAGTGTAAAAAAATCACTACGAACTAAATCACAGACTGAATGTATCTTACATTCGGGCTGCGATTGTTTACTAAACAGACTAGGATATGTTTCATATAAATAAGCTTCTTTTAAACCAAGAAATTTGAATAGCTATATAATATTTTTTTTAGAATTGGGTGGCAAACGAGAAGTCAGAGCCTTTTTACGATCAACAACGCTCATGAACATCCAGCTAATTACTATGGCGTTGCGTTGCCCTCCCCCCCCCCACACACACAATGGGCCACCGGCTACTCACAAACCGCACAAAACGTGACACTGACGATGTCACCTTACGGCGGTATTATGTGAGCGAGAGGTACCTACCGGTCGTACCGGCTCAATACCGTTGCATAGGAGGATGTAGTATCATGCACTATGCATGACACTACATCCTCCTATGCACTACACCTTCTTCTATGCAGCATGGCACTGCCTCCTCCTTATATTTAAGCTTATAATATGTCTACTCTAAGGTAAGAATGGTCAGAATGTTGAATACGACATCCCCAAAACTGTACCTTTGGCATTAAACTACCCAATTTCGTAAAGTTCTTTGCGCATGTTTGCACCCTCCAGTCAGGTTCCATCTTAACTGGGAAATTTCAATTTTGAAGGTCTTATAGTTTCTGAGATTCCGTAAGTAAACGGAGTGGTAATTCTCTTTTATGTGTATAGATGTAACATTGTTATTTCTACTAACTAGTGAACACCACACCGCAAGCGAAACTTCACATTTTTAAACCTTTAAAAACCATTTTTACACATTCATAGGTTTCAAAATGTTTTTAAAATAAATATTTTAAGTAACATAAATACATGAGTTTAGTGGACAGTTGCTTGTCGATATCAATTTACTTTAATTTTTCATTTTGTACGGCTGTTGCTCTTCAAAATGAAACCTTAACTGGTTTTAATTGCAGCTATCGTCCCATAATCACCGGGACATAAATTGGCTTACGTTAATTATTACGAATTTTTTTGTGATATATTGTTTTCATTTATTTATTTGTCTCCTCATTTACAATTTTTTTTTATTGTGGCGGAAATAGATCTGGTGACATTCAAAGAGGTTTTTAATCGAAGTTAAAGTTGTAAGACTTCTTTCTATCGTTACGCAGATTGTCCCTAAAGTATATCGAAACCAGAAAGTTAACGAGTCACATGTTATAGCTAGACGTAATTTGACCAAATGACTTGAGAACCACTTAGGTTTTTTGGTTCAACGAGGTGTGCAAATGCCTTTACAAAAGAACCACTAATGCTGCAGATATCGTAACAACAAACTCTCTTAACCCTTAACACCACAAATTTTATGTTTATCGTAAAATCACATATCACATCACAAATTTATATAGCCAAGTAATATGTCATTTAATCTAACATTTGTTTATAGCATCAGTGGCAAAGGAGCAGTTGGCCTTTTGATGACTACCCAAATAAGGAATCTTTGTACAAGGACAACGCAAAAGATAATTATTATCGTGGGTTTATAATTCTCGTAACACGCGCCGTAAGCAAACGGCTCGCGTGATATTAATATTTAACTTGAACTCGACGCTAATTACACTTGTATGTGAAACAAGATAAGTAATTATGGGTGTATACTTTGTAATATTCACGTAAAAATATTCAGCGAACATAATGTCTAGATATGGACCACTAGCAGTACCCCTTGGTTTCAAATGCATATAATTTAAACCAAGAGATTCATTTTTTGGGTTAAAATGTTTTTGATTTGCTTCAGATATAAATATACTAGCATCACCCCGCCTAACTCCTATTAGTCGCAATAAAGAAGCTTCAGCTGTTATAAAATTAGCACCCTCATGCCTCGGAGAGCAAGTAAAACCTGATCTTAATCTATTTGTTTCCGGTCACGTATTGTCATTACATCTGAACATGACAAGGCAGCAGTCTCTATCTGGTTTGAATAGACGTTGGTCGCCGAGGATGACATCCACCAGAAACTCCGTTATTATTACAACACGTGATTCCACAGTTACTAACTAACCAATTCAAAAGTTATAAAACACGCAAAGCACATTCGACTACCCATTAAATTTAAAATTATGCAACAAATCCGGCGAAAGTTCATTAAGTCCATTTCAGATGGAGAGATTTAAAATGCATAAATAAACCTTATTTTTAAAAATATAAGGTCCAATTTGTATCGGTAATATATTAGCTGGAATACATTTATCTGGCGGCAGCTGACCGCAAGATTTACGCGATGTGAAGACTTTTGTTACACGTACGATATAAATTTTGTTCCACATTGATTCCTACATGCTGGAATATTTATTGTAAATTTATATCGTTTCGATATCAAAACTCGAAGCATTTTAAACATGTAAATTCCGTGTGTTCGTTGCGTTAAAATTTATACATTTTTTTGTGTTATATACCTGATGATGTATGGTCGAAATCGGTCAGTATAAAAATGTTACTTATTCAAGTTACAACATGAATCTCCATCAAGAAGTGACAACACATTATATCCACTACTTAGTCTGGCCATAAATACTGTTACAATTAAAAACAAAAATATATAACATTTGAATTTGGAATGTAATTTTTATTCGATTGTTCATTGTGGTTTCTCATTTTGGCGCGAATACATTTTGCAATATTTGGCGATGTTAAAATGAATTTGGGTGATAAAGAGAACAGAATCGCAAATCAAAATTAGTAGACAAAGTGCAACGCAGACACTATTCGACTTCAGTGATGGTTTGGTGGGGTGTTAAATATGAAGGAGTGACTGAGCCATGATACCATTCCCGACAGGGTAGTTTAGCCACTAAGTAAAACCATGTTCAATAACCAAATACGGTCCTTCCAGCAAGACTCGGGACCAGATCATGAAGCTCGATCCACCAAATCTTGGTTGAAACGACCGTTCCGGACTTCATCAAAGCTGAAGAATATTCTTCACTTAGTGCCGACCGCTGGATCTACGCACAGGTTTAAATTTTTATGTGCCTAAATTAACCCATACGATTGGTAGTGGACAATTACTCAATGGTATGAGTGCGCGCTTCTATTGGTAGCTTGTATTGCAGTCAATGGAGGCCACTACGAATAAACTTTTTCTTTTTATATATTTTTTTATTTGTACATTAAACTAGGACACAATAAAAGTAATAAATGTTATTTACAATAAAAAAAAAATATGACAGAACGATCTGTCGGGACAGCTGGTTGACAATAATTCTGCAGCTGAATCCGGATTTACTTTGATATTTTTGCACATTTCGATTACATTATCGAACTTTTCATAATAGCCAAACCCTTTTAGAAATGTTATATAGGCTATGTATATTGCTGATAATGTGGGACTCTAATGGTAAAAGATTTTTTTTCAAATCAGTACAGTTGGAGCCTATTCAATGCAAATAAACACAGAGACAATCAAATATTTTCTCTTTATAATATTAGTATAGAGGGCGTAAATTATATTGGCTTTTCCGGTCCGGTTATAATAAAAACTTTGCTTATGTTCGCGCTTATTTCTTTTCAAGATAAGAATAAATAAATAAATAAATAAAAAGAAATAATAATAAAGTTATAAATTTTATTTAGTAAACTCCTTAAACGGCCTGGCTTGGGTTGTAAAATAATACGAGAAATAAATTCGTGTGAAAAGTTGTACTTCAGCGTACCGCTCAAGTCATATCTAGCTTATATGTTTTGCGCGCCTTTACTCAGAATAATAAAAGAATTAAATAAGAACTAGGATACAGATGTCGTAGGGGTTCTAAGTCGCGCTGTAGGTACAAGGCAAATGTCTGTAGATCTTTCACTCCACGCGCAGCTACCATAGCCATATCTACTATAGCCGAACATATCCAAACAAAGTTACGGTCCAAAGATAGTATAAACATTTTAAACTAGTTCCGCTTTCCGTCGAAACAAACTTTGAAAAGCACAATGATTTAAATCAATTATATATACAATTGGAGTAATTGGTATACATACGTGTGTAGAGAAAATGGACACAGCATCATCATCATCATCATCATCAGTCCTTATCGGTCCACCGCTGGTCATCATGCTGGATGGCAGGGAACCAAGACTAGGTTTGGGGTGGAAAGAGACCGACCCCATTTCTCCCGCAGATGGGAGAGATGCATCCCGATATGAGTGATAGCAACAGCTAATCTAACTATTCTTATCATGGCCAGAGGGGGTCAAGATTCTTGTTACTCGATTCCACCCATTATGCTCATATACCATAATATACATAAAGAAATGAGCGGTTTTCCATTATTAAAATCGTTATGAGATTTGAATGCTACAATTATAGGGTACAAAACAGTATATTAGGACATTTCCATAGTTTAATGTGTCTATTGTCAGGACGAGGAATGGATTAAGATAGCTTGCCACAACGTAGCAGCTGGCCACCTTTCACCGATAAGCAACTGTGACGTCAGACCCCGCTCCACGAAACGTCACCTTAATTAACTTGGGATGTTTAGTGGCGTGTGCTTTTAGTTCCGTAATACAATTCCCCATAACACTGTAGCGCCACTATAACTTAAGCTAGGCACGCGTCGATGTATAGCATTTAATCTAACTTTCCTTGTAAAGTGCTCTCACTGAGTTCGGCTTTGACTTGAATTAATTATTGCCAGGCATTCCTGTGTTCTAGAAACAATGAAAAGTGTTATGTTAGTGCTATAAAATATAGTGTACAAACAACTTCTGTTTAAAGTTTCCGGGCATTAGCTATCAACTAATGTCGGGAGCGTTCCAAGTGGCGTCTAAACGACTGAATTAATGAGCAGATTTACAATTAAACTATTTATGATGTTTATTTAAATGTTTTACGTTCCTAACATTTTGATTTACTCATATGGAAGCCATTTTCATCTCAATCTCTCGCGTTCTAGTACCTCGTGGCTTACTCAGTTTGTAATCGGCTGGCTGGCTGTGGCGACTGGTTCGCTCAATTGGTAACGTGGCGGTTAATCCGGGTTTTACGCCAAAGATCGCGATTTAGAATTCCACCTAGCTCATGGATATTCAATTACGTAATAAAGATCATAAATATGTAACATGTCTAAAGGATATCTTAGATAAGATGTGCCATGCTGCATTGCAGCGACATCAACGGTGTCGCGTTTGGTGTGGTTTATGAGTAGCCGGTGGCCCATGGGGGTAGGTGAAAAGGAGGGCAACGCACCGGTACAGTAATTATGCTGATGTTCATGGGCGTCGGTAGTTGTGGAAGGGCTCCGATAGCTCGTTCGTCCTCTATACTACAAAAGAACTTAATATTACATATTTCCGTTATCTAGTGCCTGTAACACAAGCCCTTACGGTAAGCCCTACCACAGGACAGGGCTAACGTGGTGTGATAAGTACACAGTAATTATTATTATTTTAGTTTTTCTCTCTTATTCAAAGTCACTGTAGATTAATGACGGTCTAATCAATAAATTCGCAATTTAAACCGTTTAGTTTAAGCTTATTGTAACTTGACTGGTTCATAGTCATCTAAGTATTAATATACAAATTTTTTATTAACCATTATTTCCGTCGTAAGTAATAATAAGACAGCCCTCAAACTCCGAAAACGCACTGCAAAAAGTTCTGTCTTAATTAACAAAATAATTAACAAGAAGGACTAAAAAAAACGTCCATCAAACCAATTTTCATCGAATGGGTGGAGCAGATTAGCTATAATTTAAAAGGACCTAAATACATTAGACCTATGGGTTGATGTTTATGCAGTCAACAGATACAGGCTGATGATTATATCAACCACGATAAGCAGGCATTTGAGATACTATAATTATACCTACCCTCACATTAAACCAACATCAAAAAGTTGCGTATAAAGCCCCGAGTGCTAAACTTGACAAGTTCTTTTTTTGTCGTCGTAAACTCCAAACAAAGTTTTTCATACCCCATAAATAAGGTCATAGAAACCGCCTCACTTGTTGTGTTCAACGTTTCTTTATTTTGCCACCATTAAAAAGCCGGCGAGCTGACAACTCGGTCCGATGAATAATTAAGGCAAATTTCTTGCCTGTCACGCTCCTAATGAATATACGGGCAGTGTAACGGATTATAAGGAAAAGAAAATCGAAAATTTGATTGCGCTATCAAGATTGCCAAGTGACAGCTAAATAAGGAGGAGATTATCAATAGGTCTGAATTTTTCTCAAAACTTTTGACTGGGTATACTCTGAAGTTGGTCCCATTTCCACTGTCACTGCCCTGTTGAGATAGACCTGGGGAAATCGAGATAACCCTCAATTTTTATTTGCACACATATGTTTTAATTTAAAAAATACAAAACAAATGATAAGTAAACAGAATGACTATTTATTAAGTGTCCGTTTGTTCTGTTATACGGAAAGAAATCAGCGACTGAGTAGGGCAAGAAACTCATTAATTAACTACCCACCGAAAGATAAATAAATCAGTGAGCGAAAATTTGTCCATCCATCCTGTTTTTACTGTTCTAATTGTACTTTGTTATTTGGTATTTTTGGGTACATTACATAGAGGGTAAAAACGGGATCCTATTACTAATACTACGCTGTTTGTCTGTCTGTCACCAGGATGTGACGTATAAATCGTGACAGCTAGACAGTTGAAATTTCGCTCTGTCCACTGTATTTTTTTGATAATATAAAGGGACATATGAGCATTCTGAAGCCTTTTGATGACCACCGACGCAAAAAACCTCTGATTATCACCAAAATTATCACTTTCCGCTGGTGTTCGAGCTACTGCAACGAGTCCTGGGTAGATTCACCTGCGATTTGCATACACTCCCCGTGTATGAAACTCGCAGTTGAACGGGATATGCACTAAACCCTCGGATGCCAACCGCCGGATAAGAGCCCCAAACCTGCCGACAACAGGACACACAGCATATAATTTACGTGGATAAAGTGTCATCAAGTCACCATTTTTTCAGGCTAAATTTGCCAATAAGTAACCTTTACGCGGATGTTAATGGACGCCCGTAATCACTACAAAGTTGTGACTCTTAGGTAAATAAAAAAGCCGTTTCATTTCATCCCGTTCCAAACCTGTTATTACAACTAACTAATAACTGTTATTACAACGTGCTTACGCTTCAACAATAATCACAGTTAAATTATTTACAGTTAAATTTACACGTGTGACAGTTAAGAGTTGAAGATGTAGCCGCCATTTTACTGTAATTCGGGCGCACTTGCGGCTGCTTTTGTTATGTAGGAATTAAATTTACTCACACACTCCATAGCGGTGTTGGGTAGTTTCTTTGTTAAGCGCCACGAGATTTAGCAGACATTTCGTGTTTACTATTAGAAACTGGTTAACGCTCGCTTCGTCTGTGTATTTTAGCCGAAAAAAATTGCACGATATAATCCCCTCCTACCCAAAAGTCGGCTACTGTGTCCGTCTATATGGAGTCTAGCCAATTGTTCAGGGCGTACTCTCTATATTATTATACTTTCCCTAATTTATTAATTCTCTATTCAAGAGAAATTAGCCACAGGACCGAAAGCTTAACGTGCCTTCAGAGGCACGGCGATGTAACACTCCTTATGCTATTAGAAATTGAAAGAGATTTTTTTTAAATTTTATAGTTGCGGGACATTTCACCAAAGGTGCCACTGATAGCACTCGCGGTGGTTTGTTTCGCGCAGCTATGAGGTGCCGCGAGCCCCACACACCACGGAAAGCCGCGGTTCTGTCAGCATCTTCCCATCCTGATCTCTAGCCCCTGTTAGGGAGGCAGCATAAGCTGTGCGTTCATCCGTCGACTGTAGTGTTTGTACGGAGTGCGGATAGTTCCGCTCTATGAATCTATCAACTTCCGCACGTAGCGTTATGATACAGTGCACGCACCATATAGAATATAAGGAGTTATATGGTGCGTCCACTGTAGTCAGTGAACGACACATTTGCTCAACTAAATGAGTGATGTGTATATATCTAATTTGATCTTTGTTTAGGCGGACAGAGAGACAGACCTTGAGGTTATGAATAAATTACGAGAGAACGTAATCGTAGATCAATCCAAAACAATGTTTGTCTTACTTAAGACATGCTATTGTGTTAAAATCAACACATTTCAAAAGTGAATTGTTCCGTCCTTTCTAGGAAAAAAATTGTTTCGGTTCTGACAGAAAGCTTTAAATCTATAAAAGAAATAGTAGTAGTTACATTTTTGGTATTCTCTTTTATTCCATACAGTTTATAATTTAAGATGTTTTTATTAGTATACTACAAGTAAGTTGAGTTATAACTCAAGATACTAGTTAGAAATAGCTGAAGTTTTACTGTCACGATTAATGCAGTGACAATCTTATTGAGAACAACGCGTCTACATAATTATGCTTAAAAAGGAAGTAATGCAATGATGCATTACAAACAAATCGGACCGAACGTTGGGAGACATACTTCTCTCTGTGTCATCCTATATCGACAAAAGGACGGATTTTTTAATCTTATAGGTTCATTTATCTACACTATAAATGAAGGTAGGAAATCATTTGTCATTTGACGGAGTAGGTAGGTAAAATACCTCAATACTGAGTTATTTTATGTATTTGTTTATCAGCCACACAATTTACGAACACGGCTGACATCAACGTAAGCCTCTGTGGCTTACGGCTCAGATGGCGAGCTGATATAAGCTACTGTGTTGCGTCGCGCCTATGTTTGTTGAATTTTATTGCTAAGCTTATTATTTGAATTATCGGGACAAAAATGTACTATTGGTAATTTCGAGCTCAATTTGGCTAAGCCTGTTACGACGATCGGGTTGTGATTGATATGCTCTTGACTTTGTTTTGTATGATTTTGACATGTCTACTCCGTTTTATCTTCGGTCCAGGTCGGACTGTACAGTCACGAGCGCAGATGTTTAAACTCTACTCAAATCATTTACTATTTAATTAGATGAAAATAGGCAGATGACGACGATTTCGTTTTATTCGATATTTCCGAGCTAACAGATCCTTTAAAAATTTTAAGGCCTTAACACACATGTGCATGGACTTCATAAATATGATATCTGTAAGTATACACGATATTGACGTGTCTATATGTAATAGGCTGAGGAGAGAATTCAAATACCAATGATCTTCTATAAACTCTCTATCACCTTCCTGATATTCATAACTAACAAATATATAAAAGTGAAGTTCAAATTCAACGCTCGCACGAAAAGCAATAACTCACATCCGGCACTAGCACGCTAGTTTCGACAATGTCCCTTACAATCTCAATTCTGCGCTGCGTCAGAAATCCTGATATTTCAGAGACCGCCAAATGCACCCGAGAACATCATTTGGGATTGGCTCAGCTCACTTTAGAACCTTTCCTGCACTCCGCCACGCTTCCACGGACAGAATGCTTTGTGGTAAGTAATCGCCATGCAACTCTTAAAACTTTGTGTAAAATAAACTTTTCCTTTATTTCCACACTTTTAACTTTCAAGAGTATTAGTTTTGATGCGAATATCTGAATTATTCGTAATCATCCAAAGCAAGTGACAACATTAAAGCTACACCTATTATTATTGCATTTATATAGTTGGATATTTGAGGAGATTTTATAAGAAGAGGAATGTGTCATGTCTTACTACAATCAACCCGAAGTGCTTGGAAAAACATCTGTCATATTCCTTCTCGTACGTAGAATAGGAGTAGACTGATTCCAGGGTTTGTTTTATGCTATTATGTACTCAATTATGAATACTTTTTTGTTTATGACGTCACAACGGATATCGCTAGGCTGAATATACGAAAAAGTATGAAATTATAGTAATGTTCCTTTTCATATTAATGATCCGAATGCATACTAGAAAGCATAACAAGTCTATTTCACTCCATCGGGCGATGCGGTCACTGACAAACTGGAGAATCGTTAACATGTAAAATTCGTATACAAACCGACCTACAAACAATCAGTTTTTTCTACAGTAATAAAATTTGTGGTGAAGCATAACATAAGGATTCTCGTTTGGGATAAAACTTGTATCGAAATGTAAAAAAAAACATACAATAATATGAGTGTGGTTTAGACTACGTAACTGAAGTAAAATTACTTTCTCTCTCTTTTGCCCTTACATCTTCAACACTCACTCTTTCGTGAAGATATCACTAGCCTGTAATATGTTCCTCTCAACTTGCTTAGATTTTCGATTCGCATTCGACACCTGCTCACTTTTGAGTGTTCTATTTCACCGAATATTTACCATTAGGCATTACAGAACACATTGGGTATTCCTTTGCCACAATACCTGTACCACTCTAGAGGAAATGCATGCAATCTAAAGTCAAACCAGGGACAGAAAAATATTGTTCCGATTTTCCTCCTCGTTTACTCCACGAAGACCACCCATAACAAGTTTAATAGAATCTTGGAAGCCGCACAACGTGCGGTCTGACAATTTCGTGTTTAAGTTAAAATTAAACCGAGTCTTTTTCAATAAACGCGAACGCCGTACAAAACGTTTGGAACATCTCGCCGCCTTATAAACTCGTGTATTTGTGAAATCGTTACGATTTCGTTTCATTTTCTACGTTTGTCTTAAGTTAATACAAATGTACCAAGAAGTTGTTTAATATTATACTAATTACATGGACTTTATATTTTTCCAACAATGTTATCATTTACTTTATTATTATTAATTGAACTTTCTTGCCCGGTATCGCTTTAGACTTATGTTAACCCGTCTTCCGCGAAATCATTAATCAATATGATTTAAATGAAATGACAAGACCCCACCCGGGGCCAGTGAAGGCGCGTAAACGCGTTTACCCGCGTCAACAAAAAAAAGGTGTTGTAAAGCATCTGAAGCGTCCCGATTGTAAAAATGCTTAAATAAAACGCGATAAAATCCGTTGAAGTAGTTTTAAAATTGTATTACAACGAGATACATACCACATCGCATCACAGAAACTGTCGTATACAACTCCAGCAATAATTCAATATTTCCACAACGGCCTCGATCCAGAGCCAAGCAATACAGTTAAACTCAATCAAAATAAATGTTCGCGCCGTCTCGCTCTGCTGTATACAACCGTCTCTGTCAGCCTTACGACGTTACCGCTACCTTTTTAGCTAAGATATTTGATGGAAAATTGAATTCAAAACTATTACGTGCTAGGTACGAGTATTTTATTTAGTTATATTTACTATATCACGAGCCGTCTCCTTATTCGCGCAGCGCAAACATGTTGTTTATTATGGTTTTAAACATTTAGCCTAAGACCATGCTCAAGTTACATTCCTTAATAATTATTCCTATCTCATAACAATTCAGCACATTATATAATCATTGTTCGTATGCTATATATTTTTTTTAATGAAACGGTCAAAACAGTCTATCTGTTACACGACATACTTAAAAAATACCAAACGAGAACACACATTTACGGGCAGTATCTAAACCCCGGTACGAAAATGAAATATTAATACGCAAATCGTTTATGTACAAAAGTTTATGAATGCTAATACCCATTGGAAGTTTAAAGGGGTCTCAAATTGGAGCGATATGCCCCTATTGAATCGACTTTGTACCTGAAACTTTTAAATTTATTCCCGCCAACGTTTCGTTTGAGACGTTTTCCACTCATTTTTGTAATTTACCGTCTTCAGTATCCTTTCAATGTTGACGGAGATCGATTTGTGTAATGTTATTTCCATGTTATAAGATTTTTGCTCATAAAATTAACATTTCAGTTTCAATTCTCAATTTCTATGTACAGTCTGTATCTTTTTATCCCCAGGATCAGGTGTCACTGCAATTTGAACGCGACTGGATTTCTCTCCATGAGAAGAAGATTGAGATAAAAGGTGTGCAAGTGGCGAAAAGGTGTGCAAGAGACGAAAGCGTGGAAAAGCATTGCGAAGGCTTTTTTTAAACTGGGTCTGAACTTATGCTGTGGAAGCGAAAAAAAGCCCAATATAGCTGCATCGGATTGCTATCAGTGCTCGTCAGGCGACTTGACTTGGTTTGGGGTCGAAACGTCGTCCGACCCCCACTCTCCCACAGATGGGAGATGTGCATCCCAATCTGAGAAGGGTTATAATAGCTAATTTAATAATTAATAATAAACTAATTTAATAGCTAATATAATCATGGTCAGAGTGACCGCGTCGTCCCTCTTCGCACTGATTCTGACGTCGAGGGCAGCTCGCGCACGGTAGCTAATATGACCTCGGTGCTGACATGAATTAATGTCTCCAGGAAACAATCATGACTGGGCCTGGTAAGGTAACCTTAAATCTCTCATCTATTCTCACAATACTTTCATATCACCTAAAATTGTTTCTTAAGGTCGACTGTTGAAAACACAAAAATGATGCGCATGTTTCGACAAAGTGTTCGTCTTAAATCTGGAAATGATCCTTCTACACGTAAGTTAGCACACGTGAAGTAAATCGAGGAACACATTCGCATCACTCCCGAGCAGTATCGGCGCAAGAGATCTGTCGAGGCGCCCAGATGAACACATCGCGATGTCGCAACTCACTATCATGTAAAATGTTATTCGACACATAAACCGACATGCACATCTCGCATCGACACGTTACATTTATTTGCAAAAAAAAATCCCTCATTTATTATTCAGGGGTAACACCACTTGCCGCTGATTAGCTTGGTAAAAATATATAGAATATGTTTCATTTTCTATTCAGACATACTCTTGTTTTATTTTTTTTATTATATTATAGTATATGGGAGCAAACGAACAGTCGGCGTCTTTTGCTAACTACCGATTACACTCCTAAATGGGCCACTGGAACAATGATATTTTGCATCGTTCCTGAGAGCTTCGTATAGTCTAAAGGAAAAGTCGCAAATACGGAATCTAAATATAAAGTATTGGTTGTCATTAGACATCTATGTGTACCTCCATAGAAACGAAACAGGTCGTGTGAGGACCCCTTTGGATGTGGTATGTAAATTAAACCATTTTAACAAAGAACAAGATACATATACAAATTTTCATATGCAATCACAGCGCAGGGGAAACGAGCGTTGCTACAAAAAATCATGCACAGAGAAACGATAAGGCGCTCGAAAAGCGATCATTGTGTTCAAGTTGTCGTCGTTCGAGTGTTATAAATAGTTGAAAGGAAAACCTAGAAAAACAATACCTGCGTAGATGTGAACGTCACAACTTTACATACCGCTGCTCACAGCGATGTGCCAGGCATTGACTAGGAACGCCCCGTGGTTGCAGTCGCATGACCCGGGTACTCGTCGTAGTTTAATAGTATGTAGCATATAGTCTTCCTCGATTTTTTCCTATTGCAAGTTTTTTTTTTACGTAGGATGTGTAGTACCTGAGTTTAAATGATCTCTTCAGGCTTATAATATTAGTACCCACCCATAGGCTATACATATACTCGTATTTTTTTTATGGAATAGGGGGCCAAACGAGCATGTCGGATCATTTTTACGACTACCGACGCCCATGATTTTCCGACGCTATTATGCGGGCGAAGGGTACCTCACCGGTCGTGCCGGACCAATTCCGCTGCAATGCACCATGGCACTACGCTTTGTAATTTACTTGGTATTTCTCTGCTGCTTGTTGTGCTCTAATCTTCAGCGAGATATGGTCCGAAATTCGGAAATCCGCAAGAGAAAAAGGTAACCGATATAGCTCAGAGAATCAGGAGACTGAAGTGTCGGGGAGCCACTGGATGTAGTGGGCACGTGACCGTGACCTATGGCGCTCTCTGAGGGAGGCCTGTGCCCAGCACTGGTCGTCGTCAGGCTGATGATGATGAAGATGATGATAATAGGCCATAAGTATCCAAAGATAGATGGACAGGTCGATGAAATTTGACCAGTTTGAGGCAAGATTAGTTACTATTTCATTATCATGTAGCCATTAGATAATTAACTAACAAATCAATCCTTCGTATGTCTACCCGGCTGTTAACTCAAAATTTATAATTTATTTGCCAGTTAAACTGTTGTTAGGTTTACCGGTACTATAATAATAATTCAGTAAAAATTAAACAAACATGTATACAATGTATAATATGTAAGGATGTAGGTACTGGGGAAAAGGGACATAAGAGGGACAAAACATGATAGGGTATTGTCCGAAGGTCAAGTCGCAATGGCGTGTTTGTATGAAGAGGAAATGACGTCACAAAAGCAAGTAAATCTGTAATTGGCAATTCAGCGTGAAAATGTTGCGTGAAGTGTTGTCGATACTTAACAATAATTTTCAAATTCACACTTGCTCAATCGTCACGAACGATTTGGCAATCGTTCCGTAAATACACAACACTTAAAAACAACTCCAAAATACGACCAACAAAAAAGAAGCGAGAGAGGTTTTTTATACAGCGCTAAAGCTATTTTAATTGAATGAATAAACCACGGAAAGCTAAACGGTATTAGTACATCACCACTGAAATTTTACGAAAAAATATTTTAGAGTACGAAAATATTTGAATTGTTTTTTATTCCATTGCGAAACATTTTAATACAATCATCGACACATAAAAGCCTTGTATTTAGACGTAGGGATGTGATCATCTCACTGGATACCGATTATGAGTCATAGTGAAAGTAAATTGACTGACGAGCGGCTGGCAGTGCGGCAGCAGTGGGTTAATGTGGCGGTTAGTCCGCGTGTTGCGCCAGAAGTCGTCAGTTTGAATCCCGTCTCGATAATGGATTACAATAAAACTAATTTTGCAGATTTTATCACGACTTATTTAATTATTTAACTTGCCCTACATTCCAGAAGCTTCACAGCAACCTTGATCTACCCGTGATCATGGTTGCTGTAAAGCTTCTGAAACGTCGGGCAAGTTCAATAATTTAATAAACCGCGATAAAATCCGTAAAAGTAGTTTTATTATAATGAGTAGCATTGGTGTAGACTTAAGGCATCAATAGGTAATGATGCTTGATGCGTATATATATATATATATATATACATGTGTGTGTGTGTGTGTGTGTGTGTGTGTGTGTGTGTGTGTGTGTGTGTGTGTGTGTGTGTGTGTGTGTGTGTGTATACAAAATTTCAAGAAATTATGAAGACATTAAATGTATTTCCTTTGTCTAGTGCCAGTAACACAAGTCCTTACGGTACTCGGCACAGGAGCAACCTATACTAATGACTTTACAAGTTGCCTTGGTTAATTTGGCAACTGACACAGCACACATACGGGATACTCGTGCGGAGGTTTATGTCTTCCAGTAGTTAGAAGAAGCATCCACTCTTGTTTGCCCAACACGGCTATAAAAAAAATCAAGTCATAACCCTAAGAACCCCAACCCCAAAACCCTAAAAAACTGTAAGAGGTAATGCGATGGTACATGGATCGGGAAAGTACTAGTCATTATATCACCACAAAGTGACAGAAACGTCGTGCGTCGGACTGCGATTATCCGATGGCCTGTTGGAAGGGCCAACTATTTGAATGTCAATAGTTGTCAGTACTAATTAAAACGCTCCGTCCTCTGCCGCCCCCTTATGCTATAAACACAAATTGTACCGCGTTTATGTTCTACAGCGCGTATATGTACAACACAACAATAATTATCATTAACAAATTGGTACAAATGAAGGAAGGTCCGTGCAACCCGAGAGTCGAGGAGTACCCGTACCTGCGACGACCGCAGTATAACGCGATAGTCTGTTGTTGCGCCTGTGCTCAACTTGAGCGCTCCGCTTTAGGTTTCACTCGTGAAGTGGCAAAGAGCCTAAACATGAGATTACTTTGAGCACTTGACACGATTTATGCGGACGTCTACGACGTTCCAACATCATCATCTCACCGCTGGTTTTTTCTTCATAGTCGTTGTTAGCACTTATCCACCCACTATGGACAGGCTTGGATTTAATTATCATTAACCTATTGGAAAAAAATGAGTAAATATTAGTGTGTCTCTGCTTTGCAGCTGAATTAGGGTCGTCACCGGTATGATACATGATACAAACGTCAGCAAGAAGCTAGAATGCTATGCTGTTGCTTCTTGTGCTGTGCTGGTGGCCCGTTGGAAGAGGAGTCTTCGACTGCTCGTTTAGGGCAAACGCTATATCCCCACCATGGCTCAAGCCTTGTCATAGCGGTGGGGCTTAGTAGCCTGGTGTGTACCCAGGCGGAGCTAATTGAACCGAGGGGGATCTTTGCACCCCACTTATAAGAAGAGGGGACCAAAAAGCAACATGAGGTGGGACAAGGGGCGAGGATGGGAACCTCACCCCATTGCACTGTCCCAAAGTCGGTGGTCACTACAGGACGACTCCTGTAGTGCGTGGCAACCCCATCTCTGGAGGTGGAGTTGGTCCCTTAGGGAGCTGACTAGGCGTCGAGGTGCCCTGATGATTTGTTGTTCCGGGGCACCTTACCGGGGGCGGCACTGATGGCACTCGCAGTGGTTTTCATTTTGTGGGTATTCAGCACTATCATGTACCGCGAGTCCCACACACCACTGGACCCCACCCAGGGCCAGTGAAGGCGTGTAAATGCGTTTCCGCGCGTCAAGAAAAAAAAGGGCAAACGCTATATAACTGAAAACCATAACTCGCAAGAAATGTGGCCCTACTTTTTTTGTACCCGATCAACAAGTTTGTGTGCAATCGAAAAAAACGACAAAGTGCATCTACTGTCACATAACGCAGCAAAAACTTGTTAGTATCACTATAAAACGGCGCCAAACACTCCGACTAATTATCGTCCACTTTTGGTTAATAGCGAGCAAAGCTTTTTCACTCGCAGATGTTGGTGTAAAATGTTAGACACGTTCAGAGGTAATGCTTACCATCTCTGCTATCTGCCGCAACTTTAAGCGCAGGTCATTCAAAATTTTTCATTTTTTTTTTTGAAAATGTCCGTATTCGTGACTTCATTTGCACGGCCAAAACTGTTGGTGTCTTCGCAGCTCTGTCTCCCACGTTTAAAATCAGTTACCCAGGTGTGAGCTGTACCCAATGCAGCAGCAGTATTAGCTTAACACACACAGTCAAGCTAGACTTTAATGTGGGTTGCTTTTTTCCCTTTTTAAACGTAAAACTTTATCACTGCACGAATTTCGTTTCTTTCTATGTTGAGAAAATTTACGGCAGAGAAAGTTAGGCAAGAAAAAGATTGACGTTCTATTTTCGAAAAGATGATATGATATAATGTAATAGATTTTGTTTGCCTATCTTTTTTAAGTTCCTCGTTTCGGCCCGTTCTCAAACGGACCTCGTATAATAAGATTTTATAAAAAAATGCTTTCAATTAAATACTATTCTAGTTCTTAATTTATATATGGTCAGCGACAGCATTTAAACAAAACCTGTGGTTTCTTTTAAATTACATACGCAATAAATGAGGAGTTACCCAATATCTATTTAAATTAAATTAAATAGATGTATTTTCTTCAAAACAGGATTCTTAAAACTATTTTGTTCGACAAGAGATCAAATGTACTGTCCTTCCACCACTTTCCAAACTGTTTCAATGTTTGTCCAATAATTTAAAATGGCGGTTACAGTGGTAGTTACAATTAACTTACAATTCTTAAAATTACAATTTAATGGTGATGGTGATAGTGATTAGTTAGACCATGGCCAATGGAAAGTTCTAGAATGAGCGCTACTTTGGACAGACGACTCCGTGCCATATCTGACAGATCATGTAAGAAGATAACGAGTATTTATAACAAACAAAATTTTTTTCTTTATTTGTTTTCAAATAAAGTAAGTAAACATAAAATTTGCTTATTTTCGTACAAGTCATTGCCAAAATTGATGGCAAAACAGCATGTTTTTGATACACAAAAAACGATGAAAGATTTCCTGTTTACCCGCCGCTCTCATTACCTACATTCCGAGAGTGTTTTGCACTAAAAGATTGCCCTCGGAGAGTAGAAATTACAGAAAGCTTGTAGCTACTTGTTGCCAACTTACTTGTAATTACCGGAGAAAACTTGGGATTTTCTCAGTTTTCCCGATGGATAGAATTAGGGGTAAGTGATGAATGATTTATTTCGTGAAGTCTGCGAGTCGTTAGAGGCTATTATTTGGAAAGCCTTCACGATAAACTCATCTTTTGAAACATATTTAACATTAATATTTTTGGGTTGAACAAAACAAATTTTACAATTTGAATATTTATATAAGTCTATTTCGCTATCTAGTGGCATGTTCAACCACATTCGTGAGGTCTTGGGTTCCAGTCTCGAGACGGACTACTTTAGTTATTGGGATTTTTCGATTTCAGGCTGTGTTGAAAAAAAAAGCCGCGAAATTCCGGAATCCGGCCTGTTTTATAACGGTTAATTAAGTAACAGTTAATAATTAATTATTAATTTAGTATCAGTTACACACACGTGCAGCACGTTAAGCCGTCGGTCCTACTCCTGATATCTCTCGGGTCGCTCGTCCCATCGGCATAGGAGAATGAAGGAACAGAGAGTTCACTTGTGCCTGTGCACACACTTGTGCACTATAATACATCCTGCGCAGTTGGCTTTCTCTACAGAGTTAGCAGTACATGAAATTGGGCTATAACAACATTATTTACATAAGAAGCTGCATTAAATTTGTTATTGTGATATTTATTACCCGGCTTCATCAGAAGCGTAATATTTTTCAAGCGTTTTTTTCTTCATGTTCCCAGCTATCTAATGGTAAGTGCTCCTTATTTTTAAATATATTGTAGAGGGACATACGAGTAGCCGGAGCATCTTGATGACTACTGAAGTCCATAAACATCTGCATAAATAAATAAATATATAATTGACAACATGAATACAATCCGCGTCGCATGTTCCCAGCGGCGGCTACTACTGCAACCTACGAGGCGTGCACATGAAGGTGCCCACATAATAATTTAGCGCATGATTAAGCTTACAATTTCAAAAACAATATTATGACGTCAGATGGATCGAATTAAATAAATAATTAACAATTCGTTAATTAACACCGCTGGATCGGTTCGTAATTACAAAACAACACCATCACCGTGAGTATCATCATCATCAGCAATTGTCCATTTTTCGCTGGCTGTCTATGCCGATATACATCAAGAGGACTGCGCAGCTCCCATCCCTAATGTGAGTATACGAAGAATATTATTCCACTTTACGAAATAGTGCCATGCTGCAATGCAACGGAATTGGCCCGGCATGACCGAGGAGGTACCTCTCGTTAACATGACTGGCGCAAAGTGACTTCGTCTGTATCGCGTTTTGTGAGGAGGGAGGACGAAAAGAGGGCAACGCACCGGCATAGTAATCACAATGATATTTATTGGCACTGGTAGTAGTAAAAAGGCTCTGATTGGTCTTTTGCTCCCTGTACTATAGAAAAAAAACCTGGTTAAACTACACACGTCACTCACTATACGCTCCTCCAATATCCATTCTTGGTCATGTGAATATGTTCTATAATATATATTTTAAAAGTAAGGAGTTTGTTATATAACACAAACAAAAACAATATAATATAGGTTTGATTTGAAGAATTATTTAATAGCAGATAAAACCATTTACCTTTTTACTTTTGCTACCATTTAACTTTATACCATCCAGCTATGAACAAAGGAAGCGGAGTGTGCGGGTTATACAAGTGAAACCCCGAGACACTGCTAGCATCAAATATAACGAGAATGAAATAATTTAGAAAATGATACTTAACATATAAATATAAAGGACCATTCGAGAGAAAAACATGAGGAATCAAAAACCACTACAACGTTAACACAAACACAAAAGCTACAACACTACTTAAAAATTGATATGAATGATGAAGGTATGTATGATCTTCATTGAAATGCCTTCGAAAATATATATTGCGAAAATAACACGGAGTACCCTGGCGGCCGAGTGAAGGGGTATATATAATACCCAGCTAACTAGCTGCCCGCAAGTCCGGTCCAAATTCGTAAAAAATTGCTACTTTTTTTATTAAAGTAACCACTTACGTTATCTCCAGACTTATCCAGAGATTGCCGCTTACTTTAGAAAATCTTCGTGGATATTAAATTTTATACATCATGTTGTTTTCCTTACCTACCGCGTGCTGTCTACAATGATATTATAAACCTGAGTGTAGCTTGCTGTTTGAGCGGCTCAATCTCTTGAGCAAACAAACGTGTTTGAAATATTATTTATTTACAGGAAATTAGGAAGAGGTAGTGACATGCAAAGTGCATGATACTACATCCACCTAAGCAACGGAATCCGGCAGGCACGACCAGGGAGTCTCGCTCACATAATACCGGCGTAAAGTGTCGCGTTATGTGCGGTGTGTTGCCGGTGGACTATTGGGGGGGAGGGCAACGCATCGACATAGTAAATATGAGGATGTTCATGGGCGTCGGTAGTCGTAAAAAGGCTCCGATTTCTCGTTTACTGGGGGCAATTCTATTAAAAAATATAAAGACAACGCACGCGTACGCACACACTCATACTCACGCGCACTCACGCACACGCACCCACACGCACGCACGCACACGCACGCACGCGCACTCACGCACACGCACCCACGCGCACGCACAGGCACGCACACATTTTTTTCGATTTCTTTACCACCGAAAAAGCATTGTTAAAAGTGAAACTCCATAGAAGTTGTATAAATTGTCACTCATAGAAAGGGGCCCTATTAGATTTAGATCCCTGCTACAAGTATTGTTAGCTTTTATCCACCGATCAAAGAATGTTGGGTGAAGTGAAAAGAATAAATCTCTATTATTAAACCACACGCTTGCCACATTTATATTTATTTGTTTCTTTTATGTACGAGGGTGGATCTAAAAGTTCTAAGCCCGACCAAGAAAATGAAAGAAAAGTGGATCTAAATTTATTTTTATTTTTCGACATAGTCTCCATCTAGTTCAACATACTTCTTCCACCTGACCCGCAACTTGTTTATCCCCTCGAAAAAAAAAGATTCCGGAAGTTTATATATAATCGTTTACTGTGACTATCACCTCATTTTGGTCGAAAATTTCGAGCCATCCAAATGTTTTTTTTTCTTATTTGGAAATAGATGATAATCCGAGGGGGCTAAATACGGCGAATAAGGTGGGTGGGGCAGCAATTCGTAGCCAAAATCATGGATTACAGACATTGTTTCAACCGAAGTGTGAACACGTGCATTGTCTTAATGAAACAAAACTTTCTTACGCAACATTCCCGGACTTTTTTCTTTTATTTCTTCGTAAAAGGTTACAATAATAACTAGAATTTATAGTTTGACCTTTCGGTAAATAATCTACAAAAATAATGCCCTACGCATCACAAAAAACAGAAGCCATGACTTTGTTAGTCGACAAAACGACCTTAGCCTTTTTCGGAGTAGGAGAGTCTGATCTTTTCCACTGTTTGGATTGTTGCTTTGATCCAGGAGTATGGTGGTGAACAAAAAAACCAGCTTTCATCTATGGTAACAAATCTAGACAAAAAGTCCTCGGGATCAGTCTCAAAAAGTTCCAAACAGTCTCGCGAAATTGTGTATCGAACTCGTTTTTGTTCAGCTGAAAGCAACCTCGGGACCCAGCGAGCAGAAACCTTATGGAACCCCAACTCCTCCGTTATTATGTGTTGCACCCGGCCATAACTAATGTTTGTTATCTCAGCTATCTTACCAATGGTCAAACGTCGGTCACCCAGTACGAGATCACAAATTTTATCGATGTTTTCTTTCGTGGTAGAGGATGTAGGCCTTCCACTCTTAGGTTCAACTTTAATGCTCTCACGACCGCGCTTAACCTCAGCTACCCACTTCTTGACACTGGAATACGATGGAGCAGAGTCCCCCAAAGTGCTCACCATATCTTGATGGATGTCTTTTGGTGATAGGCCTTTTTTAATGAGGTACTTAATGACTGCACGGTATTCAATTTTCTCCATTATTGAAAATTGCGTCAGATTGCTTCAAACAAATAATCACAGAAAATTTATATTGTGCAGTTTCGGAATGAAACTGCGCACAATAAATCAATATGACACATACTAACAAATGACGGTAGATTTAAAAAGATGTCACAGTTCAATGTGGGTTAGGCCACGAACTTTTAGATCCACCCTAGTACATTAATTGGATGTAGGTACTGATATTTCGAATCGTGATCGTTTTCAGTCAGATTATCTAGTTTTGCGCCATCTAATGTCTAATAAACCCAAGTGTAAGGATTAGCGGCTGCACGATTCATCATCATCATCATCGTCATCATTATCAGCCCTTATCGGTCCACTGCTGTCCAGCGGGCCTCTTTCAATGAACGCCAAGACGACCTGTCTCCTGCTACTAGCATCCAAACCGGACCGGCTACTGCAAGGAGATCGTCTTCCCATCTGGTGAACGGTCGACCAACACTTCCTTTCCCTAAACGCGGCCTCCACTCCAGAAACTTACAATGCACAAATATTTATGATTATATTTTAAATCTGAATTTTCCAAGGGCCGAGAATTCGGAAATTTTTAGGACAGCTCAAAAACAAGAGCATCGTTAGAAAATATGTAATTGCAGTGCTAAAAATGTAACGTTTTCATGATGCAAAATCCTTTGAAAGGAGCTGCAAAAAATGAGCATTAAAAATATCTTTCGCCGATGCAGATAAGATTTAAATGTAATAGCAGCCCGGGGGTGTATATCTCCTACACTTTGTAATTTACAGAAGCTTGTGAAATATCCTTCCGTATTTTTGCAGTTTTATTTATCACGAATGTCATTAAACACTAAAAAAGTGTTTTATCATCATTCTTTATTACTCTAACCCGCACCAAGAGTCAGCTTTCATATGTTCCTATAAAAATTTTCAGATCATTAAAAACTACAAGTTTGGTTTTAACAAGTCCCAGTTAGACGTAATGAACATGTAACATTTTTCGTAGTTGAGAATAAAGTATTGATAAACTAGTATGTACTTTTTATTCGATACTTAACTATAGTAACAATGTAACCAAGCCGAAACATTTTTTACAGTGACAAAAACCTGATGTCATCCAACTTAAAACAGAGAGAACGAAATGGACGACAACACGGAATTATAACATCCCCCTTAATTTTTTGACGTCGCAGTTCAAGGACGAAGGAGGGTTAAATATACCACGATGTAACGAATACCTGCCCGCCTCGTGATTGATGAAGGATCCAGCGCAATCTGGAGGCCATCGAACTTTATCAAAACTTCCGCAAGGTCTTCGATGTTACGACTACCACAGATAAATATACATTTACAAAAACCGGAACTAATGTGGCCGAACCTAGACGCTGCAGCATGGTGACAGTAGATGTGTGTATGTGTGTGTTTGGGGGCCATGACAGAGCCTCCATCTTGCCGCTTACACTTCACGTTATCTGAGTACGAGGCTTCATCTCCTAGCATCAGGGCGTAAGGATGGTGTACGTAAGTAATATTCCTGGAACTATCAAAAGCAAGTTCTATTAGTTTAAAGAACAATGGTTCCTTCACCTACCGTGTCCCGAATTCTAATCAAAAGTATATTTTCAAGCCATAGAGGAAAAACGATAAATTATTCGCTATATCTATACTAATAATAAAAGCTGATACAGCTGAAGAGCTTGTTTTTTATTTTGAACGCGCTAATCTCTGGAACTACTGGCACGAATTAAAAAAATATGTTCGTGTTGATTGCCCATTTATCGAGAAAGGCTATAACAATATTGTTACATATCCGTCAAGATATTTTCATAGATACATCTGTATTATGATGACAGCCATTACAGGTGATGCCTGTGTAAAACATATACAATATCCAGTACGGCCCCGAAGGCCATGAGCTAAGGACACCTAGGGTGTGTACCTCAGAGATGTGTTATAGTTTGCCACCGTACACGCAATATTCCTCACCTAGAGTCCATCTTTTAGGATGGTCACACAGCCCTCCATATATCATCCTGATACAACGCATCAACACATATAAGTATATAACAACCATGAGGCTACGACTAATAGGATCAGAATAACGGGGTGAAACCGCAGGGTGGAGCTAGTAAGATGTTTATCGTGTTAGTTACCTACGTCTTGATGAGATGTAACAACGCCACTCAGCTGGCAGTTCATACAATATGCTTTAGATAAATAAACTCTCTAGGGCTGCGGTATTTGTTGATCCACCTAACCCAACCTTAAGCAAACAACAACCTCAAGCAGTCGGCAAACATTACGTTACGCGTATAGTAAAATATACTCTAACGCAACGTGTTAAGACTGAATTTAGAACAAATTAGATTTGGTAGGTACCGTAACAGTTTAAATAAATGTAACCCTTCAGACTTTAAGTAAGTCTGAGATATTTTTTCCACTCAGTATGCTCTTATCTTATCAACGTTTTAATTAGTTCCCCCACTCTCTCCCCATATCGTCCAGAATAAAGTGGAATGAAGGCTATCAAACCTGAATATCAGCAGCAATTTATTCGTACTGTGGCTAATAGAATAAGGTTGTATAAAAAGGTATATTATAAAATAACATGTACTTTTTTAAGTGAAAAAAGTTTTATTTTGTGAGTATAAGTAACGTCGGTGTCATCAAAAGGTTGGTTTTCATTTTTTTATAAGATACGGGCAATCGACAGGCATGACTCGAGGTTAGGCAGGCGCGTCGCCGTCCTATAAGATGGGAGTAAGCTCTTGTCTTAAAGAACCCCATATCGTATCAGTTCGGAAATACCAACGGTAGCAGCTGGTTCCACATCGAAGTTGTGCGCGATAGGAAATTGCGCCTGAAACGCATAGTTGAAGGCTTTGGGACATCAAGGTAGTGACGGCGGAACTTGAGTTCTGCCGTGATGTCCGAGAATGGAATTCCGCTGCTGGTGTTAATCCGAACAAAGCCTCGGAACACTCCCCGTTGTAGATGCGGTAGAATATGCAACGCGAGCCAACATCTCTTCGTAATGCCAAAGGATTAGGTGACACGGAATCAGCCTAGTCGTGAACGTTTCGAGTCGCTCTACGTTGAATACGGTCAAATGGGGCGAGTTGATAGTGGGGGGCCCCAGCTCAGAGGTGAGAGCAGTACTCTATATGCGGTCGGACCTGCGTCTTGTATAATAGCAGCCGATGATGTGGCGTGAAGTACTGCTGTGCCCTATTAAGCACACCCAGCTTCTTGGAGGCTAATTTATTAGCCTTTGCCTCCAAATGACCGCAGAATTGAACGTTGCTCGATATGTCGGTTTTTCTCATCCTGGGACACTGTCGGTAAAGCCCATGACCGGTAGCACCCTTGCATACGGCGTAGCGCCAGTCTGCAGGAGCGATTGAGCCATGGCTGTGATTTACCAGCAATGAATACCAATGAGTGCGGAATGAAGAACTCCATTCCTTGAGCAACAGCGTTGAGATAATCCAGTGAGAAGCAAATCCGTCCCCATGGGTAAGATGCAAAGAAACGCATCCCCTCCCAATCTGCTAGCCTATAGTGCCAGACACGCCGGCAGCCAAGGAAACGTTGCGGTATTTTACTGGCACCGAACTGCGGATAAGACAGTGGTCTAACGAGCCCAGTGGAGCACCGACAGAAACTTGGTAGCTTTCCGGTTTGGAGGTCAGCAGGAGGCCCAACAGGGAAAGTGTATGGTCTTCCACATCCGGGATTCGGGTGGGCGATGAGACTAGTTGTGTTCAACCGTATGCTAAGGCAAAGTCGTGAACAGATCTACCCGCGTGATCGGTAAAGCGTGAGTTTAGCCATTCAGCATGATGGGCGTTGAAATCGCCAAGAGAAAGAATTCGTAGCTTTTTCCATGCGCTTGAGGAGTCGGTCAGTTTCGGCATTACCTTTGTGGGATCTGTAAAGGCAATCATAGACAACGGTGGTCGTCGCAATCTACGTGTAGTGAATGACAGAGAGATCCCTCTCTTCAAGATTGCAGAGGCGAAGAAAGCAGATATACTCTCCGATGTATGCGCACACTTCAGCATGCGGCACAATGGAGTGTACTCATACCTTGAGTAGGAAAGTTATGATGTATCAATCGGAGAAGATATCCAAGTTTCGGTCAAGAAGGGCAAAGCCGCCTTCTCTGTCTCTAGGTGTTGCTGGACGGCATTTAAGTTGGAATGCAGCCCCCGTATGTTGCAGAAATTCGCAGCAAGGGAGCCTTCGACTTGGTCTTGCGTTTACCCCTTGCAATATCATCAGTGAGCACAAGTTCGCCCCCCTCCCCAGAATACGCGGGGCAGCCCAGGCTTCCAAACTCAGGTACAGGTCCTGAGCATGGAGGTCCAGAGAGTGATTCTCCGGCATCACTTATGCTGGTACACTCTTGGGGTAATCTATTAAAACAGTGTGCTGCCATGAGGGGTCTTGAGGTAGTCTATTAAAACACTGTGCTGCCATGATCCCCCCCCCCCCTCATGGGCCAAACGGAGCTCTCACGAACCGAACGAAACGCGACGATAACAAAAGTTGCGTTACTTTCCGTCAGAGTCATGTGAGAGAGAGGTACTTCCCCGGGCGCACCGGCCCAATTCATCTGCAAACTTTAAAAGAATGCAGAGTGGCGCTACCTCAAAAAAAATTGTTAATGCCAATATATTGATACTTATTGATGTCTTGCATTTACGCGAATGTTATTATTCATTACAATAAAACTACTTTTACGGATTTCATCGCGGTTTATTAATTTAATAAATTTTACGGAACAATTAAAATTATAATTCTTCGGGTACTTTTAAAAAACTTGGTACATCAGGACATCTATCATCTCAGTCCACCCGTGACCATGGATGCTGTAAAGCTTCTGAAATGTCGGGCTGCATAAATAATTTAATAAGCCGCTATAAAATACGTAAAAGTAGTTTTATTGTAATATTGATACTTAATTGATGTCTTAAGTTTACGCGAATATTAGTCATTAGAATAGTTTTACGGATTTTATCGCGGTTTATTAGATTATTTATGTAGCCCGACGTTTCAGAAGCTGACTGAGATCTCATCTCAGTCCACCCGTGACCACAGTCAACCCATGGTTACTGTAAAGTTATTATATATTTATTGTAATTGATACTTAATACATATAGATATTAAAAGCCATTTGCCTTTAGGTTGTTCATTGAGTGGATGGGGTGAATGAAGTCGTATACTTAATGGACACAGGACACAGATGTACATTATGTATACGTCGTCGTACGAGTGGTCATCAGAAAGCTCCGATTTCTCGTATTCCTCCTTAAAAAGTTCTTAATAAAGCAAATCCGATTTCTCGTATTCCGCGTTAAAAAGTTCTTAATAAAGCAAACCTGTATATCAGTAAGGGAAGCTGCCAGTCACTACTACTTCAATAGACACGCAAAGGCGTCACGAATTAAATCGAACCGTTTAAAAAATCTAAATTCAAATAACCTTACCGAACCTCCAACGAAGTCCTCCAAAGAAATTCAAGTAAAAAATATTCGATCGGTTACGATAATTTACACGTCATTACACCTCAAGATTGATCCCGATTGCCGCTAAAATTCATTGCTCACACCACGCCTGCGGCGTTTGGAGGTCCTACCGCAATAATTGAAAGTGTCGTTTAATTTTACGTGCGACCGCCCACGGGATAATCGGGATTACTAAAAAATCATCGCCCCGTAAACTTTTAAAGGAGGTTACTATATTAAGAGTACAAGTGAGGATGTTTTAATAAATTTTACAAATTGAAGATTTATTTGCTGACTGGTTAAATGTACTGTTAAAAAAACTAATGCAGTGACTTTTATGAAAGTGTATTTATGAACATCACGCAGTTGTCTTTGTATTAATGTTATATATTGTAACTTGGTAGCATCTTTTAAATCCCTCATAGTGAGTCTTAAAATCTGCCAGCAAGGTGAGAGTGTCGTATCGCTCAACCGCATTGACAGTTCATCACGCCAGCATTATCCTTATCCGGTATGTATCGAAAGGGCCTAATAATGTTAGCGTTGTTAATTCGATTGCCAAAACAGTACGTCAGAAGACTCTGTTGTCTTCTAGTTTATGGATACGCGGACGGCTTTCTTTCGGTTTTGCGGTCTTGAGTTAGTTTTTTCGAGGTACAGGTGAAACTAAACTCGTTAGAAATAAAGAAAAGGTGAAAATAATCACGTGAAGCTGTCATACATAACAAAACGGAAGATAACGAAGATATCTCGTTAGCAGCATCCGCTGTCCCGTCTCGTACCGGAATGAGTTCTGCGCCAGGACAGCGAGTACACGCCGTTGAAGATCCTTTGTCCAGGGAGAGACTGCTGCTGTCTCGACAGTTTCGCAGACCGCGAGGACCCCGACAAAATTACCTATGCACCATACAGGGAATATCATTATTTTATTCATCATTTATCATTATTCTCTCACTTCCCCATTAGGGAACTGGCGTTAAGATTAAAATAATGATAACAACAATACAAGATATATTGTTGTTATCATTATTTTAATCAAAATTTTTAAAACAATACATCTTGTGTTGTGGTTATCATTATTTTAATCGTTTCAATGTCTATACGCAAACCACGCGTAAAACCTAATCATAGGAGATGAAAATATTTTGATGTAGATCTTACAATTGTTTTGTTTTAGTAGTTATAGTTGTATTTTATACTGCGATATTGACGGCAATATTGTTTAACCCTCTGCATCACATTTCACACATGTTTATATTCATAATAAACCTTGAGTTCAAATAAAATGAGTATATTATAGCTCACGCTTAACCGTTGAGAAACGGAAGTGGAACGTACGACTCCCTCGCCGCGGTAGGTCATATTGTACCACTAATTGGCCGGATCTACTCGTAACTGAAATAAAGAGCCGATTTTTACCTTGATTTGGGCTCAATTTCAATATTAAAATGTGTATATAGGTACAAATAAGCGTCTGTGTGATTTTTTGTTTGTATTTATATGCCTGTGTAATTGTGTTATTGATACAATACTAATTACTTTACAACCATGTTTTAAGTTTATTCTCATTGCTGGTGAGTAGTTGATACATACTACTTACACTTTGTACTGTCCGAAAGTTTGTGGGGTTGTTCCGTGGTACGGGGCAACCAACCTGTGGGGGTGGCGTCGTTCCCTTACGGAATTGGCTAGCCGTCGAAGTGGTGAATTGTAATCACGGGCGCCTCACCGTAGGCAGCACTGATGGTACTAGCAGTGGTTTTAGTGGGTATTCACCGCCATTGTGCCGCGAGTCCCTCACACCATTGTACCCCTCACAGAGGCGTGTAAATGCGTTACCCACGTCAAAAAGTAGTTTGAATATATATACCAAATCAGCGCTATGAAACGTGTCTAGACGCAACTGTTACCACATAATTTTTATTTTTTTATTTTTAGCCTACATTGTATTTTAAGTATTAAAGTATATCATAGTGTTTGCTTGTCCAGATAAGTCTGTTCTATGTTTGGCTAAATATACTTCAGCCTATACACGTAAATAGTTTGAAATTAAACTAGCCTTTATATGAGACCTGAGATTTGGCTTTATTAATACCGATTGTATATAAAAATATAAAACATGTATAGCGATGAGAAACAAATGTGTGCTGAGATACATAATAGAAGTTAAACCTCAACCGAGAAGTGGAGAAACGCATTACAACAGACAAGTGGGATCTGCGCTATATTGTCTGCCCCCTCCACACAGCCGTAACCTGTTTTCGACACAAAAAGCGTAAGCGTCCTCATGGGGGGGGGGGGGCATGAGGACGTTGCCCTTCAAGAAGCTATTAAATTATACAACTGTAACAAAATAACAGATTAAAACACTGGTGAACTAAACACTAAAAGGCTTGAGGCCTAAACAGCAAATAGAGTAAACAGGGGATAATAATGTAAAGGTACCTTTACATCATAACATAAGGATCCCATTCGTTTTCATCTAATCCCATTTGTCAACAGTGACAATCCTTTATGTATGCGAAATCGGCTTAAAGTCGAACCTACACGATACAATTCTTAAAAATTGTTTTAGCCTTGTGTAAGATTGCGACAATACACAGCTTGCGACAATACTTACCCAAAATTTTGAATCGCTTTGTTTGCATGCTATCTTCGAAGGTACCATTATCATCGCCAGTGAACCAGACCACAAAAGAGGACGTCTACTGATGGATCTCCCAGAGAGCACAACGGACACGATCTCAATCTCTGCTTGCAAGCACCGCTACACATCTCACCAAGGAATGGACAGCTGGATATAACCCTTCACGATACACCTCTTTCAGGCATTGTGTTTGATATAGACTGGGAGGAACGAAGTCAAGAACTCATATTTCATAATGTACTTAGTTACAAGGGGCTACATTCATAAGTCGTTTGAGTAATAATGATGTTGGATTTGATTTGATTAATGATGAATACTCCTAACTACCTACTCCTATCTTCTTTTGATTGAATTTGTTGAGGGTCTCGAGACTGTTCAAGCTCGGGCTCCCAACGATGAATCTGTCGTAGAACCATAAGTGGTTGCGTGTATCGATCTACAGAAGAAGGGCTACTCCTTTTTAGGGTTCTACAGTAATGGTTGGAAAGTTTGACCGACAAAACTTGGCTAGCGCCTGTGTAAGCACGTATTGTGTTAAGATTTAAACGCAAATACACTATAATACACTAATAATACACAACACACGAATGAGATCCAAACAAAATATGTCACAGTATTCACAAACCGAACCAAAACCGGGATAAATTGAGAACAGTCGAGTTGGGCTCGTTAAAGAACCGGTTCCACCATTTATCCTCGTGCAGCCTTCCAATACAATTGCCGGCGACGCTCCCCGCAACTCAAACGGAACTACTTATTATTTTGAACAGCTCAGGCTTAACGATTTGGCCTGAGGCGTACCTGTATACGGACACAGCGTACCGCAATACACCCCGCGAGGGAATTTTATAATTCGCGCTCCAATATACGGTTTAAATTTTATCGTTGCATTTGTTATGATATTCTATTCACTACGTTACATAAATTCATGCTAAGATCTTTAAAATTTTCCTCTTTTCTTTGTAGGAGGCAATTATAATGATCAATGATATAGCGAAAAAACTAGGTATGCATCCTTATGTGTTTAACGGTTGATCAAAAAGAAACTTAAAACATCAAAGTAACATACAGAGTTTAATAAAATTCCTTTAAAGGCAAGTCTGAAATTGATAGATAAAATCTAGTATTTACTTATAACTAACATTGATAAATATCGAAATAAAATTCTAGAGTAGATTTCTACCTATTAAAACTAGGTATGCATCCTTATGTGTTTAACGGTTGATCAAAAAGAAACTTAAAAGATTAAAGTAACATACAGAGTTTAATAAAAATCTTTTAATAAAAAAGGCGATTCTGAAATTTATAGATAAAATCTAGTATTTACTGATAACTAACATTGATAAATATCGAGATAAAAACCTATAGTAGATTTCTACCTATTCTTTACATTTGACAAAATTTCTACTTCTATCTTTTGACGCTAAAATTAAAAACAAATGAATTTGAGTATCCAGAATCGACGAACAATTCTATTAAAATTGACTAGAAAATATTGTCAAAAGGAATTGTAATACCTATCAGTTCCTTCAAACCCGTCTCGAATGCTAATACGAACCGACGACGAAGCGTCGTTAGACTATTTAGTCGCACAATCAGCAAACGGTTTCGAGAAGTTTGTTGGATTTAATGAACATTGGATATTGGACCCTGAGTTACAATGAACATAGTACGAATTTTGTATAACTAGTTATAAATTCCACCGCAAATGGGATAGGTTGTATAACAAAGTTCCAATTTAGAAATTTATTTTCTCACTTTATTCGTAATTGACAGTGTTGCTAACAAAAAGATTAATTCTCTAATTAAATCTGCGTAACAAATTTAAAGTTGCTACATGTGTATTTATCATCATCATCATCGCCTAATTTGTAATGAGTTAAATATTTTATATAGGTATATATAAAATATTCAACTCATTACAAATTAGGCGTATATAAGGTTATAAACCTCAGCCCATTACGACTTCATACAAATAAAGTTACTTAACACGTGATGATGATTTCCATTTAGCAATCATAAAGCTTGCCCCGTGATTAAACGTAAACGTTCACGGCACAAGAAGTAAGCTCCTCGGAGGATTGACGCTAGTTTAATTAGCCAGCTGCTATTAGTTAATGGTTTATCCGTTCTCTATCAGATGTCGGCCCCATGGGATCTGCTCGCTATTAATATAATCCCGCTCGCACAATTTTTCATACGTTCCATTAACAAGGTGTTAATTAAACAAAAAATTAAAACAGGACAATTTAAAATATTAAATTAGAGTATAGTTCATTTTTCCTCAGTCGGTTAAGTTTAACTTTAAAAAAATCACAATCAGATACAATAAATATAAAAATTAAATTACAGATACTTAAACTATTTGAAGCTGATTTATTCTATAGACATACCTACTGCATTGCAGCTGTATTGCTGGCACGACTCCCACTTGTGAGTGACCGGTGGCACATTGGAGGGGAAGAGGAAAGGAGGACAACGCATCTTCATGACGATAAAGCGGATATCTATGGTCATCGGTAGATGTGACAAGTTTCCGATTGTTCCTATGTCCCATCTTACAAATAAGGTTATCGTGACACAGTGTTAGTTACTGACTCCTCCGAAACGACTTTACCGATTTTAACAAAACCGAATACGACAAAACCATATTTGCCGGGTCAGCTAGTAAAATTATTAAAGAAATATATTTAAAATAGTCGTAGTTACTTAGGCAGTAATTCGTTGTTTCATCAATGTGTGTCACTTCGCAACTTAACCGCTGACCGGACTTGACTGTCTGACCCGTTGTACTAATCCTTGCACCGACAACGATGTTATGAGTACACATTACTATTATATATTCGTGTTTCACTTTTCACTAGTTATTTCTTATCCACATGAATATTATTCATCTATACTAATATTTCCTAAACGCGGCCTCCACTCCAGAACCTTACTGGTCCATCTGTCATCTGTTTTTCGTTTCGTTTAGGAAAACGAAGTGTTGGTCGACCGTTCACCGTTCACGGTGGGAAGAAGATCTCAGTGCAGTAGCCGGTCCGGGACGGATGCGAGTAGCAGGAGATCCGTCGTCTTGGCGTTCATTGATATCTAATATTATAAGAGAAACATTTGATTGTTTTTTTCTTTGCATTGAACAGGTTTTGATACTACTGGAACGATTAGAGAATTTATTTTATCATTGGAATCGTATATGATCAGTGACGGACCTAAGCTAAATAGTATATTCTAAAACGTTTTGATCGTTATGAAAACTTCTATAATAAAAAATTGTGAAAAAAAATCAAAGTAAATCTTTTTTTAGCTGCAGAAATTACAACCAGCAGACGTTAATCTGTCAAAAATTTAATTTGATGTCACAGTAACATTTGATATTTACGAGGTCGAAAAAAAATTCTTAATTTTTCTATTATTGTAAATCAATCAATTTTTGCTATATTTCGTAAATGTCTGTGCGAAGCTGGGACGGACTGCTAGTCTATAAATAAAATTGCTCTTTACGAACTCTGAAATGTACAGAGTACTGATAATATAATAATAACTTTTGAAGTCCTGTGCTAAGTACCGTAAGGACTTGTGCCACATGCACTAACTAGACAACGGAAATAGATTTAAATATATATGTATTTATAAATTTAAGAAATTATATAAGAGATTTTTTACTGTAGTGATACATATTACACATAATATAAACATCCATGAGCTGGATGGGATTCCAACCCATAGTTAGACTCCAGATTGTAATCTACGTGTGTCGACCAAGTCTCATCCAAACTCCTTCAGTACCTTTACATTGGACATGTACAGCGAAAATAACAAACTTACATTCAAACTAAACAATAAACAGTTTGAAATTTTGTCTTATATGGTAAACAATATTTAAACTCTCGCATGTATATACGATATTCCGTAGTCTAATGAAGTGTTTATTGAAATACTTTTCTGTTACTTTCCTTTATTCCGAGATTTATTTCGCATATCCCTCAAATCAACTCAAATCAAAACGCTATTCTGCAATTTTATGGCCCATCCTCTCCGGAAAATCTAATGGACCATGGTCTGGTCATATCTCGTGGAAACTCCAGCCCACTGCAACTTTAACGAGCCTATCCTTGCCATTATCGGATACTTTACTCCTGTTACTAAATCTCAATGCAGGGTAATAAATCAATTTGGATAAAACTTCTCTCGGCCGGTGTAACAACGAGCCTAAGATTTTTATCAAGGCTCGAGGATTGTATATATGCGGGTATTCCGAGTGAGGGCTTTATCCCTTAGGGAGGCCGAAGTGCTCCCAACTACTTACACAATAAGGAGTATGAACGGATGTAACAGAAATATCTACTTATGGATAAATTGTGAACAACACACGAATAACAAGTGGATGTGCGCAAAGTTATAAAACGATAAGTACCTACCTAAGTTGTCAAATTATATATAGCTTGAAAGAGGTAGTGCCATGCGTGGTGCATGACACTACATCCTGCTATGCAACGGAATCGGGCCGGCACGACCGGGGGAAGTGAAAAGGAGGGCAACGCATCGGCATAATTATGCTGATTTTTAAGGGTGTCGGTAGTCGTACAAAGGCTCCGATTGCTCGTTTAACCCCTATGCTATAGAAAACCTAAGTTCTCAAATGGTGAATAATACTGTGAAATGATAAGTATCGTCCTTTACAAAGTATTGACTACCTAAGTTTGCAAAGAGTAAGCACCAAAGTTAATTTAGGACTTCACAGGTCACACGCTGTAGTGTCAAGTAGCTATTCGATAATTAACTCGTAACGAAATGTTCCTACTTCAAATTATTCTAAACTGAAGCTGTGAAACCGAAATTTGTAATATATTAGTCTGTGAGCCTACCAATAGCAGAGTTCCGCTATTGAGGATGAACTTGAGAAACAAAAGCCCTTATTCTGTTACATGTGATTGAGATGCGGGTTTATACTGTATCTGATCATCTTCGCCTTTTGAACAATCGCCTGGTGATGAAAATGCATAAATTAAAGTTCTATTTTAAATAATTGGAAATATGTAAAGCTGGACTATTAGTGCAATAGTATTTAACTAAATGTGCCAAAAAGCTCCACATTTTAAGACACCCACAGTTTCTCCAGCGTAAGTAAGGTTAGATTTCGTGCTAATATTTAAATATATTTTTTTTTGTGAAATATGTTTTACGACCGTTTCACACACATACGGAAAATTCCATTAAATCTGTCAAGTTTCGGAGATATTTGGTAGCAAACAATGTGACACCAGAATTTAAATACGTTACTAGCTGTTACACGAGGTTTTGCTCGTGTTGAAGCTTCAACACGAGCAAAACCCACCCTCACGAAAATGTAATCTTGAAGTAAAGGGGGCAGCAAAAAAATTGAATGCTTATAAAAATATGTGTAGAAAGTGAGAATATGAACGGTTGAGTATTTTTGGCGTGAAAGTGTAAAAAACAATCTTACATTCACATTTATATCATTAGTAGGGATGTTTGATTATATTGAAAAGAAAACTAATATATCCTTTATTTTCTTAATTTAAAATATAATAAAAAAATCCAATATACAGTATTTTCCAGTTCCGACGGGAAAACCGTCCTTACGATTGCAAAATATATAAATTAAGAAATCATCCGTAGAATCCTTTATCCCCTTTGTTTGTTAAGGATGATCGCGCGTGACTCGAGTACAAACACGCGGTGTTTAGACTCGGCTTATCGACTCTCATGCTTACTACTGCGAGGCTTTTGATAGACGTATGGATGGCTTTCAGCTGTAAAACGCTGGATTTGTACTGTCGCAGACATTGTTGGGCTAAGAGCATCAAGCGACGTTCACAATATATTAGTTTCTTATCGAATGTATGCTTTTCTTAATAGCTCCAAAAGAATTTCGGTTGACGATTATATGGAGATGTGCAGAAGGCCAATATTTTAATACAACATGCATTCGATTTTATATTGTTAAAATGTATCACAAATGTTCTCATACGACTAGTGAAAGGTCTAGCACGTTTTATACACTTCGCTATACTCGTAATCATACCACGCTCCTTCGCTATACAAAATAAAAAATTCATTAATTCAAAATACATTTCCTCAAATACGCCGCAGTCCGTTTTCACCAAAGACATTTTAATATAATATTCATGAACGCTATTTAAACTTGGTCACGTTCTCTAGGTTTTTTCTAATAATTCCCTTTAATATTTATAATTGTAATAAAGTAGAACGTCCGCGGGAATTTGTAAAACTTCTGAATTAGATATTAGGCCCTTACATGTGAAATAGGCGTTTTTCGTACTGGCCACTTTAATCACGAATTTCTTCTGTTTGGTAAGGAATTCCAAATTCAAATTTGCACAGCTCATGAATTTGTGCTTCGATGACCGTCATTTATTTGTTATTTCTTCTGTTTTTTCTCTGTTCGTCATTCATTTTTAAAATGGAAAACTTTAAATATCGCTCTATTCACAAGTATAAGTACCGCCGTGGCACTAGTGCTGCGGAAACGACTTAACGGGTGAGTGATGTGTATAGCGGCGGTGTCGCAAAAGAAAACACAGTTTTTGGTTCCAACGTTTTCGTTCTGGAAATTTCGACCTGCAGGACAAGCGCCATGGACGGCCTGAGACCCAAGTTGATAAGGAAGATTAAAAGGCTATTGGATCCATCGCAAACAACGTCCGAGTTAGCTGCAATCTGCGATGTTAGTGATAAAACTATTTTAATTCACTTGAAGCAAATAAAACGCTTGAAAGGTGGGTACCTCAAGAATTGGCTGAAGTAAACCGGAAACACGCGTCGCCTGCTGCGTTATCCGCACAATAATGAAGGTATTTTAAACCGAATCATTATCTTTGTTTAAAAATGGACTTCTTACGATAATCGGAAGCGCTCAGCGCAATGATAGGATCCTGGCCGAGCCAGTCACATCCTGCCCCAAGCGAAAATTAACTCCAAAAAGATACTTGTAAGCGTTTGGTGGACTAGTGCCGGTATTTTTTAATTCAGTTTTCTCAAATCCGGATAGACTGTTACAGCTGATGTCTATTGTTAGCAATTACAAACCTTGACGGAAAAGCTAGCGGCTAAATAACCTAGGCTGGTTAATCGCTCCAAGCCACTGAAGCTTCACGACAACGCAAGATCATACACTGCGCAACAGACGGCTACCAATTGGAAAGACTAAGACACCCTGCGTACTCCCCAGACCTTGCTCGAACAGATTGCCATTTTATTTCCGAAATTCGTACAACTCCTTGCATGGGAGAAAATTGAACTCCAATGGAGCAGTCCAAATCTCCTTGAAAGATTTTATAGATTCCCGTCAGACTGGTTTTTTTAGTAAGGGGACGAATGAACTACCTACGAGATGGAAAGAGTGATGGAAAAAAAAACAAAGTTTTGTTTCTAAGGGCGTAATCTTATTGGGTGCCTACATTGAAACTTCTAATGCAGTTTTCAAGGCATCCATACCAGAGGAATATCTAAGTCAACAATGAAACAAAAAGTCATAGTTAAAGGCTCGACAGCTTAAAATATGTTTTAATGTATCATTTGTGTTATCGAAACGAAACTAACGACTTATTGAAACCTAAAATTGGCAACTATTTGGGCGGTAGCCCAGAAAACAAGCTCCAGTCGGGTAAAATCTAACCTTACCTCGAAATAAAATACAATTTTATCGAACCCTACAAAGAATACAGCCAATTGACTGGAATATTTTAGCGAAGTTTTAGTTACGGACATAAGTTCAGCAAAGGATGTAACAGACGTCGCCGTCGGAAGTAGCTTCGCCTATCTACAATTAAGTGAAGAAAGTGGAGTGCGGCTTCCGCCGACTGGACAGACTTTAGGTGAAGCCAAGCGCTCGGCTTGTGTAATAGATTACCTAGTTCATATAGCATAAGTAACTTTAATTAAGTAACTACTAGTCTTGTGAAGCAACAAGTTCTCCTTCTACACTCCTCGGAGTTATTAGTATGCCTTGACCATGTGACTGTATATCTGTGCGTGGCACTGATTTACAGAAATACAAGATATTCGATTAACTCTCATTCTAAAGCACCCGTGATAGTAGATAAACATATTTTTTTGTAATGTCTACCCTACACGCGTTTGTTTATGTTGTTTTCACAAAGCGCATAGTTTGACAGAAACAAATCTTTTATATGGACAGTTTTATGACGTTCACCGAATATCTTAGTATTGTTCTTAATCATTGGTGTGTAGCATCAAAGCATCTATCGGAGTGAGTTAGTTTAAGAGGTCATAGGGAAGCGTCAATAGACATATTTGTTATCAATGTGCACCATTATAGTGTTAGCGTGAGGCGGGGAGATACGTCCCGTTTCTTTTCGCATACACAACATTTCATTCGCTAGATATTACATATATTTAATGTAGCATAACCAACACACAAGTAGTTGAATTATAATGAAATTAACGTCGCCTGTTAAGACCGCATCCTGGGTTCGATCCCCAGGTCGACTATTATTAAATGTTTCGCAGATTATTCTGAGCATGCATTACATTGTCCGGGATTGGAATGTGTCCGAAGTGGCCATAGGCTTGCCACCTATGACATCATGGGCCTCAGTACCTTGGCTAATTGTGGGCGTGCTATATATCTACTGGATGTACGAGTTGTGGGATGTACTCTTGGGGATAACAGCGTGAAGGTACCTTTTTTAAATTAATGTTATAATGATAATTAATATTAACTAAAGGATCTAATCAACCTACTTAATACAGAATATAAGTGCATATATTACCTTTTTTATAGAATAGGGGCAAACGAGCATTCGGAGCCGCTTTACGACTACCAACGCCCATGAACATCCCCATAATTACTATGTGTTGCTATATTCCCCCCCCCTCAATGGGCCACCGGCTACTTACAAGCCGCACAGAACGCGACTCCATACGTGTCAATTTACGGCGGTATCAAGTGAGCGAGAAGTACCTCCCCGGTCGTGCCGGCCCAATTCCGTTGCATAGGAGGACGTAGTATCATGCACCATGCATGGCACTACCTCCTGTGCATGTTATTGTTAAATGTAGACACTTGGGTTGCGTATGTCATGCAAGTTTTCCTTTCATATGACTACTGGAGGAAATTCTATTATGATATAAGTAGCTCCTATGCAGTAACTTTCTCTTATGTGTAAACTTCAAATGCGTTTTGTTTTTGTGTGCATAAATTATTAAATAAATCGCTCTGCTATCTAAGTTGATTGGTTGATTTCCAGACTGTAACGGCCGTGTGAACGGCCCCATAGCGCCGCCAAAGACCCCTTTACATTAGTGGAGAGCCGAGAAATCTATTTACATTATTGCATGTTAATGTACCGACACTATGACGTCTTCTCTTAACAAATCACTCGCTTGTACCGGCTACACTACAAGGGCTCCCAAACTTTTCTAAAAGTACTGATACTATAGGGCGGTTTCTGTGTCATGAGGAACAGCGGCCGAGTTGTAACATCAACGAATTATATACTAATACATTCCTTCGGAATCGCTCCATTCATAAATCCGCATGAAAATGCGTTAATTAGATTTTGAGCAGCTCGATCACACACAGACAAACAGTTTCTGTGTACTTTGTTATATAAAAAGTATAAACGTAAATAATTAAATTATCTTTGGGAGTACATGATGCGGGCTGTGTGCTAGCTATATTTGAGCAACGAAGGACCACGAAATGGAATAATATTCGTTTGGCGCAGGGTCGCTACCTACTAAAAATACGGAAATTAAAAAAGACCACACCAAAGAATAACGATTTATGCTGAGTTTCCAGATATATAATTATGTGGCGTATGATCTGAGTGATCTCTCAGGATATCTGTTAACATTTTCTTTCCATAGAGAGTCACATTTTGAGAACCACTGCCACACGATCCCGGGGGATGAAGGCCCTGTTCGGATGCTATTTATTTTCGGCCACTGAAGGCTCAATGTCAAGAATACTCAACGATTCACTAAGTAAACACCCTAAGAGCTTAGCCCTGGTAATGCGCTAAGGGCGTGCACACGGTTGCTCAATCACATGTGCTGTTCCGTTTGTTACGCAGTCCAGATAAGTACAAATGGCTGATATCCGTATAGTACTGAAAAGTTTGCCATCGTATACATATAATGTATGACAAAAGATAGTTGTTTACGAACGAATAAAGTTTGTTTACGAACGATTAAATTTTACATGAGAACTGTTTTCATATACTCTTATACTTCTTTCAGAAAAGAGCCAACTCAAACACATGCAGTTTTTGTAAAAAAATATTATATTTTATCAATGAACGCCAAGACCACATTTTCGGCTATATAATTTTTTACAGTCTAATAATAACATGTTATAAAATTGACGTACCAATCATAAAATATATTTTGTGATCCATAAAAAACTCCTTTAGTAAGCATAAAATTTTGGAAATCGGTGGAAAGGGCTTTCACGACTGAATTTACGAGTAAATTAACAGGAAGCGTGACCCTTTGTGGTATCGTTAAATTTTAATATATTCAATCCCTAGTTAATAAAAAATATTTTTCTTTTCGAGTTCCAAAAAAACAGCCGCCATTAATGTTCTTTTCTTTGAATGTTATACGAAGCGGGACTGACATGTTGTGTGTTGAGGCCTCGTAAATTCTTGGTTTTTCGACTTATCATATACTTTACACGGGACAACGACCATGACAATTAGTGATGCTCCAAGTCGTAATTAGTGGCAAAAATGTAAATAGTGGCAAAAATAATTAACATCACAAAAGGGTTTATCAGAGGTGTTCATAATTACATTTAATCTATATGTCGTAGTCGTTTTGTACAAATCGCCGTATAACATTACGGCTAGCCATTTTCAAAAACAGGGCCGTTTTGTTTTGTAACGAGCTAACGGTTAGCAGGGTTGTCATTGGGAGACATTCTTCAACATCACAGCTGACGTTTAGCCTCAATAAATCTATTTATTTCAGGCAGTGATAGTGATCGATACAAATGTGAAATTAGGCCAAGCGTTTTGAGGGCAAATAAAAAAATAACCTAACCACAAAGGCTTAGTCCGGAGCTACGCTCCCGCCTAAACCTTCGTGATCTCGGCATAGTTTTTTACTTGTCAGTATTCTTCAATCGACGCCATTTTTGTTGTTATATCAAGGAACGCCGCGAGTGTCATAGTGAAAAGGGGGCGGATAATGATTCACTTACGGATATTTGAACCTGTCAGGCTTTAAACAGCGAGGTTTAGAAATTGATAGAAAGTAGAGAGACCTTTGCCCAGCGGTGGGACACAACAAGATAACACCGTCTTTCGACTGTATGTAGAATTCTACGTTCCATGCTACAGTCTGAACGACACAACTTCATGTACGAAGTGTCCTTAGAAACGTCTTGATAACGCGGGGATACCCGACATTAAAATATTGGAATATTCGAATACCGCACATGTCATGGATGTTTATATATGTGTTATATATATTCCTATAATAAAAATCTTACATTTACGTTGTTTGTTACCTGTACCACAAGTCCTTAGTGGTGCGATAAGTCCACAGATAATACTAACTACGTTTGAAACATTTTTATTGCCTATAGCGTTATCTTGTTAATATTATAAATGCGATAATATTCATAGGATAACCTTTACGTTTAAATGAAGGTAGAATGTAACGATGTCTGGTACTCGTTCACGCCCGAACGTATACTGTACGCATTTAGATAAAACTTGGCAATGCTGTGTATTATTTTCCAGAATAACACATAAACAATAATAATAACTTTTACACGTGGTTTTGTCTGTGGTCCAAGCGAAAGTCTGTAGTCGAAATCGCAGGCTTGTAACTTACACTATATAAACACTTCAATATAAATACAGAAAAATCGAAATTCAAGGTTGCATAAAAAAGTCGATCGTTCAACAGAAAATCATTTATCGTTTAATGAGCAAAAATAATATGTCACAAGATATAAGATTAAAAAACACATCACAGCGGGGGAGGGGACCCTTTAATTTTTCGTTCATTATTCTACAAAGGACAGTGGGGCCGTCATTATACTAAAACTGAGCCTACTCGGAATCAATTAGCCTGCGCACACAAAGACTCCACTCACAAAGTTACCCTCACGAATTTATGTGTTTACACGGCCGATTATGTGCGTGCCAAACTGATCGTCAACTGTTGACGTTTGACCAATATTTCACTCGTTTTGATTAATTGGTGGACTGGAGCGATTTTTTTGAAAAGTCGCCACAAGGAGTATGTAAACGTTTTGAAAGAGAATAAAAGGTTATAGTCGAATATATATGTGGTGTGAATATGTAAAGACGTTTTTGAGCTGTTTTTTTCATAGCGGTAACAAAACCGCGGTCGTAAGTGTGAGGACTACTGAAGCTCATAAATCCATCAGAAGGTTTCTCGATACGTTGTCCTTCTTTACCCCAACCGCATCAAGATAAAACGCGACAGTATACGCCGGTATTATTTGTGGATTGTTCAATAAAAGACGGGTCATACATGTGTCTTAATAGTGTGATTTCGCCCATAAATATGTGCAGTAGCAGAAGGCAATCATGCATATTCCTGGTTTTAAAAATGAAGAACTGGCTACCAGCTGCGAATCCGAACCCTGTCTTGATTATCTACATCCATGAACATCTAAGCACGTGTGTGAAGCAAATGCTTTAGCTCCAGGTTATACATTCCACGAGCCAAGAAATCTGTTATAATCCTTACGAAATACGACGGCGTGGTCATACCAGATGAACGTCATCTGGTATTATGTTAGTGAAAGGTACACGCTGATATTGCGTGTAACGCAACTGTACAGATCATGGTATGACATTCAGTCAATTATTTCCGTGTCTTCTCCTCGACAGTAAGTACTACTGCAATGTCAATATACCGGCCACTTCAAAAGGAATCGGTCAAACGTGGAGGACAAAACGGTCGAATGCTCCACGGGCATTTAATAAAACCAGGAACAAGATAAGCCCGTAAGGTGAAGTGAAGATACGGCCTTTTCTCGCGCACATTTCTGTAAGATGTTCCACTCAAAAAATCCAATATGAATCCGAAAAAATTATTTAACCGAAATGTTTATGTTATGTATAACAAGGTTTAGGAAGTCTGCTAAAATTGTATCTTTACGAGGGTGAGATCTACTTAATAGATTTTTATGGGACAAGCCATCTATTACGGCACTTTTAAGAAGCTTTCTTTTGTATTTTTAATAAATTTCGACGACGTATATGTCTATGTATTTATTGTCAACACTATTTTTTTAAAGAACTGTGTACTTTTTTATAGCAAAGGGGGCAAACGAGTAATAGTAGCCTCGTCACGACTATCGGTGCTCGTGAATATTCATTCACATAATTACTATGCCGACATGTCCTCTTCCTGTCGGCTGAGCCACCGGCTACTCAAAAACCACACGAAATCGACACTGAAGATGTGATTTTACGGCGGAGTACCGCCCTGATCTTGTAGGACTAATTTCGTTGCTATGCAGCTCGGCACTACCGCTGTATTAGTGCGTGTGAAGACGGGGTATAACACTTTTGAGTGTATTTATGTTTGTATATCGTTTCCTATGTTCCTGGTCCAGCCTGGAAGTCTAGACGGATTTAAACCAACGTGATGTCATTAGATCCGTCATAACAATTAAACTTACTATACAAACACATACATTTAAATACACTTTAAACAATCGGAATTTATGTGTTTAAAATTAAAGTAAGGTTGTTATTATGTTTTGCTACGTCCGCATTGCCTGCGCGGCGCATAGATTGATTACTCTATGCCTGCATGTAAGTAACAGAACGGCGTCGGTGAGTTTTAAATTATTACACGTAGCCGATCATGCAACTCTGCGGACTTAGGCATCGATAAATAAATACACTAACATCGCATTGAATAATGCACTTATTCATTTGTAATTATTGAGACTGGTCTCCTCGTCCATGTCAGAAGTCGTACCGTCAGTTTTATAGTATAGAGGGTCAAACGAGTAATCGGGACGTTCATGAATATCCGAATTACAGCGCCGATGCGTAGCCTTCCTCTTCTACTCCGCCAATGGGCCATCGAAGATGTCAATTTAAGCCAGCGTAACTCCCCGATCGTGCCGACCCAAAACCGCTGCAATGTAGCATAGAATTACATGTTAATACATTTACAATCTAGGCTAACATGAACCATACTTTTCATCCTGAAAATAATAAACATTGGGTCAAACCTTGGGTACTAGCTAGTATACAACAGAACATAATATCTACACTGATTAGTGATTACATAACGTAACATCTACACTGATTAGTGATTACATAATATAACATCTACACTGATTAGTGATTACATAACATAACATCTACACTGATTAGTGATTACATAATATAACATCTACACTGATTAGTGATTACATAATATAACATCTACACTGACTAGTGATTACATAATATAACATCTACACTGATTAGTAATTACATAATACTATTTCCTCGGATAATCCCAGGCGATCTAAGCGACAAACACTGTACGTGTTATAATCGCTATACGCCGGATTCCCTCTTAAAGAGAACTGCACGAGGGCATTTAATCTTCGACGGCTGATACAAATTCAGCACTTAATCCAGTACAAAGTACTTTTTTCTTCAGTAGATACACTCTTTGATTTTTAAGTTGCATTTTATATGACGGTTTAGATTCACATTTCCCACGTTTTAATTATTTTACGGCATTTATTTTATAGTTTAGGGAGGTTTTTACGGTTACCGACGCATATGAACATCCGCACAGTAACTCTGTCGATGCGCCGAGGGTATATGCCATCCTTCCTTCTCCTCCGATGGGCAATATGTATGTACTTAGTGTGCATATCTTGTGGACAAGGTAAAGGATCGACTATACATATATCAACAGCGCCCTCTGGGGGATGCGCATCCACCAGTGGACGTCTCCTGACCACTGCTAATATTGACGATGATGAGACACCCATAGACATTTGAACAACCACAAGATTTTCGATTACCTTCCCTATTCGTTTTCCGCTAGCTCAGTGAACCGAATTCCCGATCACCCCTTCCAAAGCAAGAGATTTTCTATTTTTTATATTATTGGGTGGGGGGACGGACGAAGCCCATAGACATGTGCAGTCTTGTCGTGCAGATGCGTTGTCCTCCTTTCCTCCTCCCCTCCAATGGCCCGCCCGCTACTCACAAACCGCAAGGAACGAAACATATATAATACGAGTAGCATAGATGTCATTTTACCGGCCGTGTTATGTGATTCAAATAAGCTCTACTGTGCGCTATTTATTACAAGTTCTTTGCCTGAAGTTCACGCAGGTCAGCTACCACCCGACCTTCTTAGTCTTATGTGGGTCGCTGACCACTTGGACGCCACAAATACGCTGATGGGGCTAACATCCTATTACCTGTTAGACGTAAGACGCTCGTGATAAATGTACCCACGACTACGTTACGTTTATATGCCCATGCCCTTACATCATGGAGATTCGTTGCCCTACATAAACTGATACGTTTAACGTAATTACACTATTATTATTGTAAAAAATTACACCAGCCCGGGTCAGGCGTTATACTGGCGCCGAGCACGCAACCGAAATCGTACAAGACGCCACACGCCACTGTATTTTATTACATCTTCGCCCCCGAAATCGTACTGCATTGTAGGCCACTCGTGAGCTATGGGGGAGTATGGCTTATATGAAAATGATGGTATGCAAATATACCGAACCACGAATATTGTTTAAAAAAAAATCAGACACTTCACGATCGTTAGTGATAAGAGATAGCAGAAAGTGATATTTGACAGGCAAAATGTTGTTTTTGTCTCATAAGACAATTACTTTACATGATTACATCTTCGGTACCGCTATCGATTTGCTTAGTAGGTCCTAACTCTCACGAGGGTGCTAACGCCTTCTATGAAATTGATGATATCTAAAAATTGCCTAAAAGAAATTGCTAATATCAGAATGTATAAGTAAATATAATTGAAAACAATTTGTGATTTAAAGAATTGAATATACCGGCCGTAGCCGGGGGAAGGAACTTTTATTTCATAACAAAAGATACACTACTCCCTGGGGGACACACGACACTCGAGCCACGCTCGGCAGCGGTGAGTGGTGTCGCTCGTATTCACAAGTATTAGACGATTGCGTGACGCCGTGTATCGACCTAGGCCCAGGATGTGAACTCGGTTATAAGTTACTTCTGACTGTGGCACGGCCCTGACCTGTTCGCGTGGCGCTTCTTACGCCGTACGTAAGATATAATAATCATTATAGTGATTTTTCGGTCAACTCCTGTGCATATGCAACAAAAACACCACATGTTCACGCCAGGTCCCCGATCTTATGTATATGCCGTAAATTGCATTAATGACGTTCGTTAAGTGAGGCCAGTGGATAGTTAAAGGCTGGGAACGATGATGATAGTGAAATTTATTAATTATACTCTATAGAAAGATATCAGAAGAAGATTGAACTAAGCTAAAACGTGATAGCTATGCTGTCACGTCTTGTGTGCTATGAGAATATCATTGCAACGATGCAGATTATAAGACAATATAATAGTCAATAATCAAACGGCTCAGACTTCTCGTTGGTCACATATTGTACTATAAAAAAAACTATTGAGCATTCTGAGTAATCGTTTATTCGGCACATAATTCTTAATAATTTAGGCGCGAATAGAACCTCATCAGTCTAGTGGAAAGCGCATTGAACTGCCACTCGGGCGGTCCAGTGCGACTATCATGTGCCTATACGTTTTTCTAACTTATGTACATTTTCAGAGTGCTCTTGCGGTGACGTCATCATGAGGAAACCCGGATTAGTGAATTCGAATTCGAACTAGACTAGGAGTGGACCTGCATTCCCTTCTGCTGAGGTCGGATGGCAACCCCGATATAGGCTGGTATGAAAACGGGATTAGCCTAGGACGGATGTGAAAAAATTTAATAAACTTGTGACAGCAGCGTGCTCAGCGCCTGAAATATGTTTCTTGCAAACATTTCTTTATGACATCAATATATATCAATATATGAATGATATATAATTTGAAACGCTAATTTGGTGTGCGACCAGAGCATTATTTACGGTAAAAAAAATTGTTGCCATGGCGTTCGCGGCTGAGACTTATAACAAAGCCTGTAGATAATAGAACTTGTGTCGCACAGATAGGCGGCCAATGAATAATACAAATACGTGAAATACAGACACGCAGAAAGCATATCTGTGTTTAATAATACACACGAGGGAAACGAAATATATGAACTTGTAAAGTGTGTTCATTCCGAATCACAAGGAAAGAGATTACAACATCATCATTATCAGCCCCTATCGGTCCACTTCTGGACATAGGCTTCTTTCTATGAAGGCCAAGACGACCGATCTCCTGCTACTCACATCCATCCTGGACCGGCTACTGCACGGAGATCGTCTTGAAGATTACACACAATAATAAAATAGAACTTAATATATTATTTTAAATCGAATAACAGCTTACGTTATCCTAATGTTCGAGATTCTATTTATGAGTTCAAAACTCATAATTATGCTTGCCCTGTCGATATTTTGGACGCCTAGCCTAGTTCACAGACGTCAAGAATAATGATCGTCAAATTAACCATTCTCTACTCTTTTCTTATCGGTTCTGTCATATTTGTGCAAATGTAATTCAGATTTGAACATTAGATTATTAAAGTGTTATATAGCGGTTTATTGAAAAAGTAATATTACAAACATCAGTATAATCTATTATTATTATTATTAATGAACCAGATTAAATTAAAATAGTATAAAAATGAATTTAATTAAATTTAAAATAGTTTTGTAGAATCCCTTCCGAACGCGTAATCCAGAAGGTCTTGAAACACGGGTAATTTTTTTATAGCATAAAGAAGAAAAGTGAGCAGTCAGAGAAGTTGGTGCATCTACATAATTCTTATCCTACACTGAAATGGGCCACCGAAAAGTCACAACCCGCACAAAATACGACGGCATTACTTTCGGCTTGCGACGGCATAGTGTGAGCGAGAGCTATTTGGCTGTGCCGATCCAATTCAGTTACAATGCAGCACGCCATTCCCTCGATACTTAACTATCTCTGTTATAACAAGTATACTCCTCTATAAAATGAAACAAGATATTTTGATATTTAAAATTTAAACACACTAGGATTCGCTTTCTGTGAAAATGGTCACCTTTAAGTATAAAGTGGCCTATAAGTGATATATATATAGAAAAAAAAACCGCGATATAAACAGCCCGGAAATAAACCATACAATTGGCATACATTTTATTTTTAATTCTGAAGTGAAATACAGTAACATTATAAAAGCTTCTGGAAACGTCAATGTTTATATCTCTTCCCTGCGAGTTAAGAATCCTCAATCCAGTCGTCAAAGGAGTGACCGCATGTTCCTGATACAGCTAGATATGCAAGCATTAATGTACGGAATATCTCGGCCAACATGGCAAGTTTCTGTGTGAAAAAAAAAAGACGTGAAACTTATGAAACATTGGATATAAGTATATAGTACTTAGGTGAAACAATTTAGTAACTAGGCGATAGTTGTACTTTCTTTGTAACAACGTAGCCAAAAAAAAAAAAAGAAAACCAAAAATTTCATGAAAAAATGATTTTCAAACTTCAAAAAAAAAATTTTTGCATGATGCATGTAAACATCAGCCCATGTTATTTTATTTACGGGACCAACATTTTAAATGCTATTATTAAAACAACACTGTTGTCATCGCTTTCATCAGTAATGAAATTGTATTCCGGCAAAACAAGGCATCTGTTAGTATAAGGTATTTTAATATAAATTATAGCCCCATTCCTGAAGGTAACAAAGATAATAATACTTAATAAAATAAAATAAAGTAATAAATATAAGAGATGCTCAACCTGCTAACTTTAGAGTAGAGAAAATACAAGTCCTTAGTAATTTTCATCATCTTAACATACAGAGTATGTTATAAACATATTTAGTGTAAACTATAATAAATACATTTTACTTACTTACCTGTTAGTACGTATTACTTTATGTTACAAATAGGCCTTTTTGTTGGATAAACAACATTTTTAGGTATTTGACAATGAATTTATATTAATTTTAGATTAGAAGATTTAGGCAGTGGCAAAGAGAGACATATCTAAAAGTTACACATACTACATATGTAATGCTGTTATCAAAAGAGACTTTTATCGAGCTCTTATCTAATCCCGTCAGATGAAGACACATTCGACATGAGGTCGAAGCCATCTTTTTACGAGTCGCGCCAAGACATGCAATAACCTGTACTTGTTTGAATAGCATCGTTACGTTCATGATACGTTCTTATCGCAAAACTCGAACCGTATAATTGCAATTATGGTTTTGTCATTCAAAATTTTATACCTGATATTAACGTACCATGAAATGTACTTAAAAGTAGACTTGTATATTTTAATAATTACAGTCCTAAAATATAAATGTGTTTTTTTTTTTTCAATTGATTCATCATAAAAAATATAGTGAATGTACATCCTTAAATAAACCAACTCACTATCATCAGCTATCAAAGAAAACCTAAAAAAACACAAAAAAGATGCGCATTCCAACTCCGTAACAAAACACAATCACATTACATGTAAGTACGTTCACAAGCACTGCTACGCCACAGCTACGTGCGGTCTACGCGACGGACGTCGTAGCACTGACTCCCCTTAGCCCGTAGCGCGGCGTAGCTCACATTGTTTCAATTAACTGCTTTGTTGCTCCCGTGTCACTGAAACCGATTTTGTCATAAAAATCCTATGACGGCATGTAATGGTCCATTTTCAAATGCAATCCATTTTTACCAATAGCTCTTTTGAGATATTTCAGACCCTCGTCCAATTTTTTTTACGTTCTAGCCTTTTTTCACACAATCTACTTTCAGTCTTAATTAATTATACTCAGTTAAAATATCTGCTGGATCATCTAAATGCATGTATGGATAATCTGTTTATTATTTTTTACTGAAAACATACCCTTAATTAAATTTTCGTTAGCAAAGAATATATTCTGTGTAAATAAAATGAAAGAGTGCGATACCGAACACTCTTCTCGCAAAGAATGTTCTGTAGAAATTAATGTATTTTCACGAGCTGCTGTCCGCGACTTCGTTCGTGTACTTTCACGATTTTGAAAAAAAAAATAGAAAATTTATTTCCCTGAAGGTTCTATATCAGATGTTGCAGTTTTCAAAACACATTGCATGTTGCCCAGGCTAATACAACAAAAAAGTTTCATACAAATCCGTAATTAGTTCCGGAGATTTGTGTCTGTACACAGGCAATTACGTACATTCTTTCTTCAAGGTTTTCTCTCCTACCAAAGTAAGCAGGTTACCTATCACCCTATTAATATTATTTATCCAAAATATTGAATGTACAGACTCACTTGTTTACTGTTTTGTTATAGATATTTTGTTCAGACGACGCATCAGTGAAATAAGTGAATAACTGGCACGACCAGGTACTTTTAGCTCACACGATACCGGCGTCCAGTTACATCTTCGGTGTCGCGTTTTATAAGTAGCCGGTGGCCCATTGACGGGAGGTGAAAAGGAGGGCAACGCATAGTAATTATGCGGATGTTGATGTAATTATGTGATGAGCGTGGCTAGTCGTTAAACGGTTCCAATTGTTCGTTTGCCCTCTATACTATAAAAAAACTTGGTTTTCATTGTGGAGAAAGTCTTGCATACATCCTAGTTTATTATACGTTTGATTGATGATGTTTAATGCGTAAAACATTGCGAATGCTCCTCCGATAGTCGAACGAATAATCAGGCAATGCGGTCCAACACAGCGTGCCACTTATTGGTTTGCGGCAAAATTAATTAATACTTTCTAGTATTCATTAATTTTGCCTTTTCAAAAATTTGCAAGAATATTCCACAAAATAACTCATTCGCAGATACAGGCAAATCCATATAAATAACAGGGAGCTTTCATATTTTCTATATTTATTATTATTATATTATTTATATTTTTATAGTATAGGGGGGCAAAGGAGACGTCGAAGCGCTTTCGCGTATCTACTGACATCCTCCTTATTGTTGTCATGCAAATGGAAATGTTGGGCAAATGCCCACCTTTCTCGCTCCCCTCCAATGGGCCCCTGGCTACTTCCAAACCTCACGAAGACAGCCATTGCTGTCACTTTACGGCGTTATCATATTAGCGAGAGGTACCTCCCCGGTCGTACCGGGCCAATTTTGCTGCACGCTGCATTGCACTACCACTTTCTAACTTACATAAAACTTCACAGGCGCAGCTATATCTAATGTGCCTTGGCCGTAAATGCTACGTATAATCTTGATTCGAGCGTCCACCAGGTGGGAAGACGATCTCCGTGCAGTAGCCGGTCCGGGATAAATGCGAGTAGCAAGAGATCGGTCGTCATGGCGTTCATTGGAAGCTGCATATGTCCAGCAGTGCACCGATAAGGGCTGTTAATGATGATTATGACAATCGTTGATTATTTACCATCAAGTTTCAAGACATACCTTGCTCGGTAATGTTTTTCCAACATCGTATATAACAATATTATTCTAGACGTATGTATGCACTTAAGGCAAATGAAACAACAGTAGAAGTACAGTTGGAACACGCTCAAATGTATATACATAGTATTTTAATGATACCCTTTTTTTGGTACGTGGGTGGTATCAAAAATCAATACATTTATTGCCATAAGAAACATGACTCTGCCGGTTAAAAACAGTTTGGTGAGCTACAGAAACTCCTGGGCAGCAGGCATATTTAATTTTATTTCATTACTTATTTTCGTTTCGTTAAACCTGTAATTCTTTTTATTTGACGATAATACGCCCAGCCCAATACCGTCAATATTATCAGACGCCACAATAAATATGTTTTGTTGACTAAAAACAATTTCCCGAAACGACAATATGTAATTAGATAAACACGCGGATCGCTCACAATTAATTACTCTCGCTAATGTGCTAATAATAGCGCGTCTCGCATTACCGCTACATTATTCAGTGACGCCAGTGTCCACTCACATACATTCGCGCACCAACTGCCATTATACGTATACACACACACACATGCACAGACTGACTGCAACTGCACATATATGCGTGTGTATTATGTTAGTTACAACTTACAACGTAAGACTTACATCACCATAGAAAATGTAAATCTGTGCAATTCTTTAAGAATCCTCTTTAGTTTCGCATCCTGGTTTCTCACAAACCGCAAGAAAGAAGCAGTTACTTATTACATTACCTCTAATCGCGATGACCAGATGCAGTTGGTACCAAGCGTGTACCAACTTTAATTAAATATATTTATATGATTGTATTATATATTTAGTGTTCACACACTCAGAAGATCAGATGGCAGATGTGCCACTAAGATACCGGAGTGGAGGCCGCGTTTAGGAAAACGAAGTCGAACGTTCACCAGGTTCGAAGACGGTATCCGTGCAAGAGCTGGTCGGGGTTGGATGCGAGCAGCAGGAGATCGGTCGTCTTGGTGTTCATTGAAAGTAGCCCAGGTCCAGCACTGGACCGATAAGGGCTGTTAATGGTGACGATGATGATGATATAAGTTGCTAATGATTTTATATTTATCGGATTTATACTGTCGGAATTACCCTCAATAATAATAATTGATTGACGTTAAGAAAATAATATATACATATATATGTATAGACAGACGGACAAACAAAGCGAACATATAAGGGGTATGTGTATATTTGAGATATGGAAAATAAACATCCAAATCAATATACACACAAATTATATATAACAAATACACAGGTTATTCTAGCTATTGTGAAAGTTAGCGGTACGTTGTGAAAATGATTTTGAATTTTACTGCAACGAGTTAAATTTATTTTAATTCGTAATGGGATATTTCTGCGTAAGCGGAAGCTTCATTCGCTTTGTTGATCAAGCACATTTTAAGTAGTAATAAATTCCAGTTTGGGCAGGTAGTGAAATATTTATTTTATAACAATCCACAGATTTTTCGGCTTCGCTGATCCCCCGTTAAATTTAAAAGTCGGTAAAGTAAACTTTATGCATTACATTGAATCTGCCCTATCCACTACATACAGACAGATGAACTGAATAGCAAAAAATTGACTACTCTACCCGTATTTTTTTATTTATTTATTAGTCATATGTTAAGATGAGAAAAGGCATGCTCCGATGTTTCGGATATGTACGGAGAATGATGGATATAAGGTTGACCAAACAGTCATACAATGCGAATGTGGAAGGATGTAGGTGCCGGGAAAGAGCCAGACTAACAAACCACGATCAAATTGGTCGGATACCGTCCGAAGGTGGTGTTCGGAGTCTTCGCAACCGGCGTGTTTGTATGCGGAGAGTTATGAGGAGGCAAGGCTGGTATGTAAGGATCGAGACATGTGGCGTTGCGATCTCTCTGCCTACCCCCTCGTTAGGGAACTGGCGTGATGATGTGCTGTTGTTGTTATATTTATATAATATTTTCATAAATTTGCGTGATTGTTTAAATTATAATAAAACTACTCTAACGGATTATTGATTTATTTAAAAGTATCTTATTGAACCACAAGAAAATCGAGTGTATGAGTTAGCTATATATATATATAAATATTATATATATATATATAGCAATTCATATCCTCAATACACATAAAGACAAAGAAATGGTCGACAGGTGGCACAAATAAAAAGCAGGCAAAATCGCTCAAGACTCTGTTAAAATGCTTCAAATGGGAGTGCGATATACAAAGCAAGAGCGCCTCATCGCCAGCCTAACAACTTGATAATCTTGCTGTCAGCTGCGGTTGAACCGTTTGCCGCTCGCCGGCGCGACGATTCAATGAGCGAAATACGTATCGGATTCAAAGAAAAGCCAAACTGGTAGTTTAAAGCATTATAATGTGTTCGTATGTCTTAGTATCCACTGTCAGTCACTATTTTTAGAGTCAAACTTCTAATTGTTGCGGTTTGAACTTGATGAAACGAAGTGTGTCACGAAAAAATGACATATCCACTTACCATTAAGTCAAAACTCAGTGTCAAGTCCGTTATTATTAATGAAGTCGTGTTGTAGCTAACGTGGTGAAAGCGAGGTGACAGCGCCATCTACCCGACTCATTACCGACTAATCTTAACCAGTTCTTGAGTTTCACTTGTACCGTGTGTACTCAATTTTACACCAACAAAGTTATATAATTTCTATAATAAACTTCTCAAAATAATACACTGGCTGGAGGCACAATAGGTAATACAATTTACAAAGGTTTCAGAAGCTTGATTGACGGCCTTTTCGTAAGAATATTTTGTTTACTAAGTCTTGAGAATAAATTATAAATAATTTTTTTTTATAGATTTCACAAAACAGGCAGGTTGTATATTGATACCGCCGTCCACATCTGAAAAATCTTGCTATCTCAGCTTATCAAAAGCCAATAACGTAACGGCCTTTGACTTACAAACACCTTCGTGATATATGAGACCTACTTATTTCAAAATACCGAGTCGTTTTTAGACATAACTTTAGTATTCAGTTCTAGTGTATTTGTAAAGAGGTTTCAAATTAGCCCGAAATCAATAAAGTGGTAATGGATTTGGTCTCTATGTGTGCCATAGTGTAAAAGGCATATAGGTATACTATGTGAGCAAAAGTATTACATTTTTGTAAAAATTAAACTCCACATGACTCGTAAGGTGGTGAAAAAAGCGTCTTTCCTTAAACTATATAATTCAACATTTTAATTGAGACCACAATAAGTCAATGTGAGGGCCATGAATTATTTTGGCTTTTAGAGAAGGAGCTTTGCAATAAATCTGGCGTTTTAATTTTAAATCTCCTAAGTCTTTGTCGTTTGGTAATCACATTACAGCATTAAAAGGAATTTGGAAGCGAACATGCTAGTGTTTGCGTATTATATATTATCCTGTATTACGATTCGATATTTATGTGTTTTTTTATAATGTTAGGAAAATTTTAAACAGTGTTAACAGGCCCTCGATGGATCAATAACCTATGATTCGTGATGGGAGACTATAGCTCGACTAAAACCTAAACTGTCATTGGGTAATCTATCTACTTTTCGATAAAATTTGAGGACATGAAAATAGGGCTTCTTGAACTAAAATAATATGGAATTAACGATTAGTTAACATAAAATAAACTTATAGACAAAATAATAGTTCCAAAAACTAAAACTCGCTTTATGTTTACTCTAAAGCAGACCATGGAAAAAAAAGGTTAGTGTCATGCTGCATAGAAGGAGGTAGTGTCATGCATAGTGCATAACAATACATAAAATAGACCTATATACAAAATATTACTTCCAAACACTAAAACACGCTTTATTTTCACTCTAAGGCAGACCAAGGGAAAAAGGGATAGTGTCATGCTGCATAGAAGGAGGTAGTGTCATGCATAGTGCATGAGACTATGCATAGCACTACCTCCTATGCAACGGAATTGGGCCGGCACGACCGGGGCAATACCTCTCGCTCACTTGATACGGGCGCAAAGTGACGGCGTCGCTGTCGTATTCTGTGAATTTCTGAGTAGTCGGTGGCCCATTGGGAGGAGGGGATGATAGGAGGGCAACGTATCTGCCTAACAATCATGCGAATATCCATGAGCGTCGGTAGTCACCAAAAGGTTGCGATCGCCCCCTTATGCTATAAAAAAAGGTTCCATCATCCGCCTTCCAATTGCGTCATTGGATCATCTGGACAATAGTATAATATTTTTTCAATTCTACATATAATTACCACGTGTCATGATGTAACAACAATTAGAGGAGCATGTTTGTAACAGCACGTCCTATTAATGTTTTTTTTTTTTTGGACATTTATTAAGTAAACTAAAATATTATTGGATGTTCCATAAAGCCAAATACCGTTCTACCTTGCTTTTACAGGCTTCACAGAATTGTGATACATTGAAAAATTACCACATGTGTTAGATTTGTGCGGTTGTTACATATATGCTATCGCATTTTCTTTCCTTGTATTTCAATTCCAAATTTCCATTTAAAATATAACATCTTATATTCAAAAACGACGAAAACGTAAAGAAAGAAGTATGTGTCATACGCACTTATGAATATATCGTGCGTTAGAAGTTATATATTGTACGACCGGCCGGCTCATTTGGTAGCGAGGCAGTCAGTCCGCGTGTTACGCCAAAGGTCGCGGGTTCGAATCCCGCCTAGGTCATTGATGTTTATGTATGTATTTACAAAATTAAAATATGAAATATATAAGATTTCCTAAATACGTACAAATATCAAATGTATCCGTTGTCTAGCACCTGTAACACAAGTTCTTACGGTACTTACCACCAGGACTAGGCTAACGTGGTGTAATAAATCCACAGATGTTATTGTTATTATTAGTGTAGCAAGGGAAAAACTAAAATACTAAATATAGCTAATTTCAGGAAATCGCTTTTTCGTGACAGTGTGACAAACACTCTCATGAATTTTCCCTAACGCATCAAAAGAAGTATAACTTCAAGAAGTACGTCCAGCTCACTAAACGCAAATTACTTGATATAAGAAATGTCAAGTCAAATTATGCCAAAGTCAGCACTTCGTTTTCATTTAAAATAGGGGAACTGCAGAAAATGCCGCTGATTCCTTCGGCGGACCGCTCCGCTAACGGCGCCTCGTCACCGGCCGCGGCTCAGTAAATGTGGATGGAATCGAAGTCTAGACGATCACATTATAAGAAGTCTGCCCGATCTTAATATTTAATTGTGGTACTTTTAATAGTTTTTTTTTTAATACTTCCTTGTGGCAGATTTTTATAACGCATAGGGAGGGAAGAAAACATAGCAGATGAAACACAATTACAGGTAAAGTAGAAAAAGGCGTTGTCTACTTAGAGATCTCCGTGTTGGGCCGTTCGTTCTTACACGGACCACAAGAAGACCGAATCATTTACCGACACTATAATGTCAGTAGGAAACCTCCACGGTCGTCATGACGCGAATGGATTACAATGCAGCTACGTTCACTATCCAAAAGTCCTAGGTAACGATTCCAAGGCCCAAACCGATATTGAAGAGTTTATTTGAACGCGCTCATCTCGGGAACTACTTGCAATAATTAAAAAAATCTTTTTGTGTGGAATAGCCCAATTATCGAGGAAGGATATAAGGATAGGCTATATACAATGAAGCTACGACTAATAAAAACGGAGTTACGTGAGTGAAACCACGGTGTGATGCTAGTTTAAATATAAAAATTCCAGGATTGGTAAATAATTATTTACAGACAATCACACTTTACTAGTCTTCACACAAATTCTGGGTATAACAAAGTAAATGACCAATCCAGATAATGATTTTTATATTATCAACTAGAAACGCACACATTATTGTCCTCTATGAATGGAGATTTAATGTATATTTATTGATTGTATATTAAATACATTTTTCAAATACATTTTGTAAGTTATTAAAATACATTTTGTAAAACGTGCGCATTTAAATAAACAATAGTTAAACTAGGTGAATAAATGTAGGTACTATATAAAGCAAATAGATGCAGAAAAATCGCACAACAAGGTATAAAAAATTTATCACATCTAAAATATTCATATTCCATTCACCAATTCCGGAGTTATTTAAAAATCAATGCTCGTATACTGAATGGCATGTCGAATGATGGACATTTTGGTAAAAGGTACGTGACAATCTATTCTCATAGAAATCCATGCAAATGTAATGAGGTGTGTATATGAAGTAAATCTGTAGTCACTTCTTCGTTTTCTTATGCTTGTCTTCATAATCTAAAAGAAATTTGATAAAGTTGTACATTGATAGACATAGATAATATAGATAAAAATCGATATTACAGATTATACATGAAATTACAATTTTATACATAGCTACGTAAAATTCAGAGTAACTTAAGATTCACTTAAGATTCAATCAAGTAATGAAGGAGAGTGGGTTTTACTCGTATCAAGATGTTCGTCCGTTGCTTTTTATTTGAAGCCAGTTTTCTTATGTGGTTTATATTATATAGGATATGTTGCACTCGGGGCCTCGCCTCCTCTACATTAGTAACTCACAAGATCAACTTCACACAAACACTCGTAACACCAGCTCCTCTTGGAACGGCGTGAAGATGTGTTTTGAGTTTTTGTTGTATGTTAGACTTAACAATTATTTAGTGG
>JAFELO010001043.1:103846-213906 GCA_017140195.1 Eumaeus atala | reverse complement strand
GAGAGCAAGAACGACTTAATGACTCTATGTGACAGATAAGCTGTTGTGTTTCATACTATTTGTGAGTTTCCGGTGGCACACTGACGAGTGACAACGATAGTCACTAAAAGCCCCAGAATGCTCAGTTTCCCATACTATAAAAACACAAATAGACAACAAGTCGAAAGAGTCGTGTTCAATAGAAGGTTCTATATAAAATAACAACTAAACCTAATAAATAGAGTGCGCAAACGTTACCCGGGAGGCGTATTACTTTTATTAATATAACATATTAGTCGCACGTACAATTAGTCCCCGGTTATTTACGCGGGACAGGTGTTGTAGGACCCGTTATTTACGCGGGACAGGTGGTGTTGGGCCCGTGTAAGCTGCGCGCTTCTATCCCTTGATTGACGTCCACGACTTTTGTTACGCGGTTTATTATACAAATGTAATGTATACTTTTCACAAATTACCAACATTTGCCACATTTGTTTGGGTTTGCGAGATAAAATGATACGGGTTTTGTTTTGTTGTTCTTGTGAAATTTGTCAATTACCATCATTAAATTATTGTTGAGAACCCACGCAGATTCTTAGCAGAATAGTGTGACCGTACGCACTTATTTTGAATGAACTTAACTGTATGAAGTCATAACAAAATAACATTCGCGTAAATATACGAAAACAATATATATATAAATATAATTTTCCCACTTTTTTTCATTAGACAACTGTTAATTACTGTCATTATATTATCTGCACCATTTTAACCTTCCTAGAATCATAAAATTTCGCAAGTCACTGTCTGTCAAGTCCTTTAAGGTCTTCTTAGCGTTATAGATTTAGAAAATATCCAGGTATACAGTGAGCGTATCAAAACCGTCCATATAAAAACTGTGCATTAAGTTATGCACTTAGTAAAAACAACTTAAACACATGCGCGTAAGGTTTACATTTCAAGGAAATATGTTTAAGTTTTGCACATCTTTTAAATGGAATCTGCATTGTAAAAATGACCTCAAATGATATGCATTATAGGTTCACATTCCAAAAAATTTGAAGATAAAATCATATATCTTGTGTTGTAAATCAATGCTTCACGCACAACAAAGTGATCTTACTAAGGTTCCATTTGGTTTAACAGCAGTACATTAAAAATCGTCCTTTTCCATTTATAAATAGTTTTTCTTAACCTTAGGGCTTGCCTAGACACAATAGAGCCCCTAATGTTAAGAAAAATGCAGCGGCGACGTACAAAAAATGAGCGAGTAATTTCCACACCCAGAGGTTGCGTTCGAGGTCAAAAACCACGTGACCGGGGCGCTATAAGCCAATTTGTAAAGAAAAATGTTGACCTCGGCGGGGATTATGTATTACCGTTTCTTCGCTTAATCCTTTTCATGATGTTTGAAGAGGGTGATTTGTTCCCCTTTCAGCTCAACATCAGCGGGTTACATTAGGGGAACTAGCAGCTTGACCACGTGTTAATAGATTATAGCATCGACCTAATCACTTTTTAAGGAACAAGTAGTTCGCGCTTGGCATATCCTTAGCAGGACAACACTTAACACTCGATTGAGAGTTCGTTGGTACTTCATGATTTCCTAAGTTTACGAATGTTACAATAAAACTATTTTAATGTATTTTATCCCGGTAACTTACTTACTTAATTAATCTTACTTACTTAATCCTTTTCGTGATATCTCAAAGGGGTGATTTGCTGGTCATTCAGTCCAATACCAGTAATAATTTTAGGAGAACAGTGGTTTAACCTCATGTTAATGTATTAATATATTCAAGCATTCATCTTATCACCTTGTATGGAACAGTAGTTCACGCTTGTTATATTCCTTAGCAAGATATCATTGCACAATGAGTTCAGAATCTGTTGTTACGTATGTAATGTCAGACAAGAATAATAATAAATTGAAGTAAAATGAAATAAATTCATCACCATCATCATTACTATCAGCCCTGTCCACTGCTGGACATACACCACTTTCAATGAAAGCCAAGACGGCCGATCTCTTGCTACTCGCATGCATCCCGGACTACTAATAAATCATCAATAATTAATTTAGTGTATTTTTATTACAAGATTCATATTCTTCTTCAACTCACCCTTCTATATATCAGATGATGTCGGTGGCGGCTACCTAATCTAGGGGATTTCAGGATCAGAAGTACAACCAGGGCCAATACTAGATTAGGTTGAATTCCAATACACGAATCCGGGTTTCCTTATTCCCTTCATTGTAAGAGCACTCAAGAAACATATTCAAGTGAGATAGGACTCATTAGAACATCTTCTCATACACATAGACACGAGAACTGAGTCCAGTTCCCGTGTTTACATTCGTTGAATTAAAATAGTCATGACTATTTTGTTTTTTTTATGTAATCTTATTTTCTATTGTTGTATCCTAAACTAGTATGAATGAATTTTGTGTTGAGGTGAAATAAATATACTCATTCTATCTTTACAGATTGCGCTTATCCGTGCTAGTTCTCCGTTCCGTGCTAGTTACTCCTCACTGTATGGAGAAGAAACTTACTTATTAATAATTTTACTATCCGGCTAATATTAGATATTATCTACATATAGGGATTTGTTTTAGTTATAACTCTGCCAGCCTGTATATTTTAATACATTCAGATAAAAAATAACAGGGGACTCATCAAGAGGTAATGACGTAGGTAAAAATGGAATGAAAAATCAGACGTAAGACCAGATAGAACCACAGGGATTTTGTTGAATAACAAACGATTGCTGCTATGATTGATTGGGGACTCGCGTCCGCAGCGCTTGTTTAAGTACAAGGCTTTATATTTCTAAGAAAAAATTATCATCATCGTAAAAAAAATCAAACATTGAAAAGAAAGGGACTCACATTAGACAAGGGACTTGGTGTGGTGTGACCACCAACACACATAGATGCATACCATACTACCACACCTGCACAACTGGAGTGCACATGTTCCCCTCGAATGGGCAATAAAATAACATACCGAGCGAGATGCTACAGCGTAGCGACACAATATGGCGGTACCATGTTAACGGGAGGTACCTCACGCTCGTGCCGACCCAATTCGGCTGCAATGCAGCATGGCAGTACATGTCACATAGAAATCTTATACAGATATGTAACAATTCATGAGCATTGAAAAGCAAAATAACTGTATTACAAATAATTATAGATCCTCTTCATCGTTCCCCGATGTGAAGAAATTTCAATGATTAATGGAAGACGTGGCAAATATCATCCATGCTTCGTACAACACTACAAGATTATATAGTAAAAACTATTCAAAACTAAGTCAAAAGTTACAAGCATTTCAATCGTACAAGTGGACGCCCAAGTATCGCCCAGACACTGGACAATTCAAAAATCAATTGCACGCTATAAAGAGTTGTTTCGGTAACAGTTTCGTGTCTTACACTACATTATTGAGGGGAAATAATGAGGGCTCGCCAGGTGTGCGCACCGATTCGCTAATCAATTATTATCGGCCGCCATTTTCTTCGCAGTTCGAACTGTTAACTGACCGATTGAAGCGATCACGATACATTTAGTGTCAATCAAATCGATGTTAAAATCATTCACGTAAAGCTTGAAGTATAATGGGTAAACTAACAATTGTAGTATTTTGGTGACTAACGAAGCCCATAAACATTTGTACCACAGATTTTTCAGAACGTTGCCCTCTTATTTCCACTCACCTAAAGGACTCTCACAAATGTAACGACGTTTCTTTTGCCAACAGTCAAGTATTTGACACATTAGACGAGCGAGATGGCTACACAGTCGTGCCAGGCAAATTCAGCTGCAAATGTGTAATGGTACTCTTGCAAAATGTAGGACATGCGTTACTATCCTATATATTCATAGGAAACCGCAATCCAAATAGCATTTTGGTAAGTGTAAGTGCCTGAGACCCGTAGACTACCTTTGCTGCACTGGACCAAGACAATATGAGAGAATAGTGCACTTGTGGCTGTGCAAACACTCGTCCACTATGATACGTCTTGTGCCAATGGTTCGTGTATAGAGCCACCGTAGCCGAAACTCATTATTATATAGATACAACGCAAGCTATAGTTAGCTTAGCTCGTGCCGTTGTATAGAAACGATCTAATCGTTCAGATAGGATGCATAATTCAAGCTGTCAGCGGAGTAGATACAGCCCGTAATCAAACGCGATCCTTCACGTGAGTGGAGCGTGAGTAGAGGCGGAATATCTGAGTGGGCGGTACGCGCGACTTCGCAACCTTTGATTTTTTATCTAAGGAAACAAACGAGCAGACATAGCCTTTTGATAACGACCTCATAAAAATTAAGTAAAGAGTTGTATATGAATATGGGTACATAAATACAAGGATTCGTTAGTAGACAGTCTTTTTTGCCGTGAAAATAAGAATGTCTGAATATCTAATTCAAACAATGTAACCATCATCCACATGATAGTTATGCAAATGCGTTGTCCTCCTTTCCTCCTCCCCTCCAAGGGGTCACCGGCTACTCACAAACGTCACGAAACGCAAAGGCGCGCTTTACGACGGTGTCATTTGAGGGAGAGGTATCTCCCCGGTGGTACCTATCTCACTCTCTCCTGTTAAAAATGTACCCTGCGTTTGTTAGCAAAAAATTGAATTGCGCGAAATAATTTGAAAATAGAATTTGATCGTCTACAGGACGCTTTAAAAGACTAAAACGCTAAAATTATACAGCGTGTTCAAACAGCTGTACTCAATGCCACATCTTCGCGATGCGTTCTGATGGAGTATAACTGACTAATAGTTTGGCGTCTAATTGAAGATTCCGAAGGCAAACTCCACGGACGTCTGCCACGGGCCGGTCTGTGTAACCGCGGTTCGTATCGCTCTGAAAATACGCTGCATAAATTAATTGCTAGACGAAATATATTATTGAGTTCAATTAACTTTGTAATATTGTGTTTTCTTTGAAAATTTCATAGTATAAAGTTTTGCTATTTCCCGTGATATCGGTAATTTTGATGTAAATATCGAACGTACTAATTTTAATTGAAATCTTTGGATGGATTCGTTGATTTACTACACACCACCTCTGGCCCTTTTACACCGCTGCAAGGCGACAGATATCCTGTCAAGTTTCGTTCGTGTTTATGAGTTGTCATAAGAGAGGAGACAGAAGAATATATGAACGTCTACGGGCATCGTAACATTGTCTCCTTTAAACTATTAATACAAGAAACAGTCAGTCATGGGAACTGCTATCTGAGTGAAAACGTAAAACTATCGAGTAACAATGACCTGTGTTTAGTAGCACACACCTGTAGCGCCGCGTAGCTATAATTTATATTAGGGCACGACCTTCAGTATTGATGTCTTAAGTTTAAACTAAACATAACACCTCAAACCAGTAAGATATTATACGTATTGTTTAAATTAATCATAACAACTAAATAATTATAATTCTTCTGGTACTTTTACCAACTTGGTTGCTGTAAATCTTCTAAAACGTCGGGCCAGTTAAATAATTAAATAAACCGCGACAAGATCTGTGAAAGTAGTTTTATTGTAACGAATGTTACGACAGAGAGAGGGAGAGAGAGAGAGAAAGATAGAGACTGTGTGTAGGGAGAGAGAGAGAGAGGGAGAGAGAGAGAGAGAGAGAGAGAGAGAGAGAGAGATCAGCTATGTAGCAGAGCTGCGAATAGAAGCTCCACCTTCCAGTGTACAAAGTATTTCAATGGCGCTAAGTCATAATAATATAATTTCTAAAGCTTATCGCCACTTAAGAAGGTTTCGCTTCAAAAATATAAGGTACCTATTTATATTCCACCATAGATTTTAGTTCTAAATCGTCGGTACGATGGAAGTCCGCCATCACTCGGCCGTTAGAAAGCAATTTATTATTACGATGCAATCGACTTTACTCTTCATGTCCATTAACAAGCGTCCTATAAATGTGTATTTATCTTTGTTCTGTACGTTTGGGATTCCGCGAACTAATAACAAAACCGCACGCTTACTTCACTTGTGGTTACGCAAACTTTTGGACATAAATAGCCATTGATCAATATTTTAAGACGTAGTTGTAGATTCTAGATACTTTTTGCAATTCCTAGATAAGGAAATTTATCTCACAATCTAAAAATATTTAAATTTCTTTTATAAGAAGATAATCGAGCAGTAGAAGAGATCGGAATAAAATTTATGCAGACACATTGGGCAATGTGTCTGTGATGATGATGAAACTAAGCGGACAGACGGAGAAGTAATGGTAAGACCTCACAGCTGCAAGATACAATAAGAATTTTTGTGTTAATGGAAACAACAAAATAATTTAAAAATCATCAGATACTATTCATGACTTATGACATCAGGGAACATCTATCATCACATTTCACCTGCTGCCACACTAACTGTAAAGCTTCTAATACATCGGTTATTTTAAATACTTAATAAGCCGTGATAAAATACGTAAAAATATTTTCATTATAAAATAAAAACTAAATAAATATTTCTTACTTTGATTATGCAAGCGTCCTCTATTTTCTCAAAGCATGGAACTTCCTAATAATCGAGTAAGTTACTAATGATTGTAATTAAAAATATGTAATTGTTACTACGCCAGTATAACATACACTATGTATAAAATTTTAAAGATTAAATTAGTCCTCCATGCATAAACCTTTATTACTTGTTTGTACGGAACCCCAAGCGCTCGTACCTAATTTGCACTTACCTGTATTTTTGTAATGTGTCCGATATCGATATTATCTAGGCCACGACCGACTTACGCCCCGCACATTAAACAACACTATTCATTTATACGAACACATTTAATGATTCCACTCAAAATTTCTGTAACGAAACAACCATACATCTTCATGACACAATCAACATGTCATTGTATAATTTATTGTTTTCTTTAATGCCTATGAGGCAAACCAGTGGTAAGTGACAACGGACGTACGGTCTCATACCATCATCATCATAACCAGTCGTTTTGTACCTTCAGAAAGTTATCGGGACATTAGCCAAAACACACACACACACACACACACACATCTTCACGCCAATGGGGCGTTCCCTGATTGACTAGGTGGATGGAACAGAGCGCCACATATCACGATCCCTACACGTATACAATTTAAAATAATCTTAATAATCGACTGTACTCCGGCCTCGTATCGGTGAAAATACAATCAAATCTTGGTTTTACATACGGGACATAATTTCTATAAAATTAAAAAAATAATAGCTATATAGCAAGCATATTTTGATACTGAAACCGAAATGCCAGTGGTTGCCAGTGGCCAGGGATACGCCACTATTGGCGTTTTTTACAGTATAGTGAGGCAAAAGAGACGATTACAGCCGCCCATATACACACATAAAGATACGTTGCACTCCATTACTCTTCCCTTCCTATGGGCTACCACAAGATAGGTGTCACTTTACGCTAGACTCATGTGAGCGAGAGGTGACGCGGCCATGTCATGCTATATACATTCCAGAATGATACATCGAACACTTTATAAGGCAAACAATATGGCATTATCATAGAACTCCGAACGAATAAAAAGCTTAACGCCATTTAAGTTCTCATCTTCTTGCAATCCCGCTCAAAAGTGCACATGCATCTCTTAACTCGATAGCGAGGTGCGATTGCGCTCCAGCGCACACAGGATATGGGAGGATATGGATAGATATGGGTGGATATAGGAGGATATAACAACGCAATAAACCGCAGCGGCGCAGACTTACATCGCATCTCGCTGATGGAATACTCAATTTGTAGAACCACTTATCAATTTCATTCGGCACGTGTTTGTTTTAAACATAAACTGTTAACTGAGTACTCTTACATTATCGAAGTGAAGTGGATTAAATCATGCATCAATACGTTCTATGGATAACCCAAAGCACGGGCAGTAAGTAATTTTTGGAGTCCCTATTGGGGTCTACCCTTGGACTGTGGGAGTGAGATTTTCACAATAAACATGCTGTGTGTTCCTGTCGGCCTCGCGGCACGGTAAAAATCAATATGATGAAGGCGGTACAATTATGCTATTCGTCAGTATACTGATAGGTTTGTGGCCCGTTACGGATAAAAGGTACCATCAGATCATAAAACTTTCATAAATATAATCTTAATAGATTATATTTATGAAAATTAACAGGTGACGCTAGTTCATCACACCGTTGTTTCATCGGCGTCATACCAGTTCCATTGGTCGTTATGGCATATAAAACCTTCCTGGATAAATGGACTATTCAATTACAATAAAACTACTGGTGATCACGGTTGTACCTTCACGCCTGTTATCCCCGAAGATGTAGGCAGAGGCGTGCTAGTACATCCGCAACTCGTAAGACCGGTAGATATACTAGGACACCCACGACTAGCCAAAGTACTGAGGCCCATGATGTCATAGGTGGCAAGTCTATGATTACTTCGGGCACATTCTAATCCCGGACAATGTAATGTATACCGTAAAAGTAGTTTTATTGTAATGAGTAACATTCGCGTAAACTTAATACGTCAATACTACTATTCTACTCTATTGAACAAAAATGATTTATCAATTAGCGCGCTCAAACAAAGTAACTTCAGTTTTATAATATTGGTATAAATTCTATAGTTGTGTGGACCAGACGAAGGAGAAACTGAATATCTCTTACGTTGAAACACATAGCCTGAAACAGAAAAAAAAACGTCTGCTAAACCTACAAAGCGAGCATAGCAATCCTAGGAAAACCAGGCACAGCATTTCTAGGAAAACCAAGATCATAATTTCTAGGAAAACGGAAAACAGCATTTCTAGGAAACCAAGGTTAATTATTCTCTTTATATCTTTTTATCCCTAGATCAGTCGGGTTTCTCAACATTTTTCACTGAAGTACCGTGTACAATGTCTGGCGAGGTTATTGGTTTGCTTTATTTTCTCCACGAGCTTTAAGCAATGGTCCATTGTTTCAGCGACCCCAGCTTAGACCGACCGCAGAAAATCCTATTTACATATGAAACCGAGCTGAACCGCGCATGCGCCGCAAACCACCCGGAGAAATAGATTTGTGGTCGGACGAAATAGTATCTTTAACTGTGAACATATTATACTCGTCTCATTAGATATAGACAAATAGTCAGACATTAGTATTATTGCTATTTCATAGCATATATTTTTTATAGAAGAGGGAGATAATGAGTAACCAGATGAGATTTTGCTGTCTCCAAAAGGCACTTTCCATTATTTTTAACCGTTTTCGGTCAAATCCGCCGTCTCTGTAGAGACGAGCCAACTGCGCTGGAAATACTATAGTGTACAAGTGTATGAGGTGCAAGTTATTCCCTCATTGGTGCTCTCCAGGGTTCAAGGGTGTATCACCGCTAACTTCCTGACTCCAAACTGTTATCAGAAATATAACACTTTGGTCCAACTCGGGACTCGAACCCAGAAGCTCACGACTGTGTTTGAACACGTCTACCACTACACCAGCAATCAGACATTTTATTTTAATCGTATAGGAGCAAACGAGCAGCCAGGACCATATAAAGAAGCCTTTAACATCCGAACGTGTCGCTTTGCGATCGTTCACCACATCCTCCCCCACGCGACAGCACAGCAAGTTACGGTAACATGTGGCCGGGATACCTCACTAATGTCGGCCCAATTCGGCTCCGGCGCCTTTGCGAAATTATGCTATAAAAGAGTAAAAACATCATTCCGCCCCCTCCACGATATTCACAATCTGTTCCCCTCGCATCGAGTGGTGCAAGTCACGGCATCTAATGACGGCTGGAAGGAGCAATTCATCTTTTATAGCACGTGTGATATTTTATTTCACATACGAGTACTCTCTCGCATAATTAAATCGGAATCCCGAGGCGAGAACAGCTGCGTCATCGGAGACAAAGAGACTTAGTTTATTGTGCCTTTGTGAGCTGCCAGTAAGAATGGTTTTAACAAAGTCAAAAAAATGCGACAGCAAAGCAATCACAAGCAGTTAGAGAAGTAGAATTTACGTTGATCACAATGACATGTTATGTCACGTTGACGTTTGCACAAAATAAGAAAACTTTTCACTTTCAAAATTTGACGTGTCCAATACTCTATATAAAACATTTTATTGTTTTAATCTGTTTTAACACAAATTTTTGTTTGCTTCAAAATCGCCTATGCCTATTAAAATACCTACTAACATTTAGTCCAATGTTTTACTACTGTTCTTCAAATGGTTAATTTGAAGAGTAGTATACCTTACCAGGTAGGTAGACTGACGTCTTGGATGCGGGGGACCTGGATCTATGGCGCTCTAAGGGGTAAACCTATGTTCATGCAATGAAAATTATGTTCAAATTTAACGAGATACCGATAATTTATTATCATCAGCATCATCATCAGAATAAATGATGTAACCACAAATAATTAAAACAAATAGTAAATATATTCTCAAGTAACATCTGTTCACGCCAATTTTATGACTCAATAAACATAACACGGAGAAATGTTAGTTCCTGGGAAGTTGGTGCTAGACGTTATACGATTTACCAGCAATATGTTTTCATTTTATTACCTGGTAACACAGCCATGATAATATATCACCGGTGCCCGCATGCAGGACCAGACTCCGGAGCATTAATACGTAATGCACAATAATGGAAGCCTCCTAAACACCATTGCTTTATTTCACCCATGGGTAATATTTGTATGTATATATACATACATTTTATATTAGAATTATAAGAAGGGAAGGGAAGACGATCTCCGTGCAGTAGCCGGTACAGGGTGGATGCGCGTAGCAGGAGATCGGTCGTCTTGGCGTTCATTGAGAGAGGCCTGTGTCCAGCAGTGGACCGATAAGGGCTGATAATGATGATGATGACGGTATATAGTTATATAGTTTAAAAATCACACGTTCGTACCTTTGTGAATATAACACGTGTTGCCATTACTAATAATGATAAGGTCATTTAATTTAGGAGTTACGATATCTAAAATATTGGTGGTGACGGAAACGCAATGAATGCAAAATATGAGAATACTAGCGCGGCTTCTCGTGAATTACAGGGGCTGGGTTGTTACCTTAACAAATTAAACCTGCACTAAAACTATTCCTCGTCATTACAAAGATTCATGTAGAACATCATATTTCATGTAAATTAGAATTAAATATCAATGCCTACTTTAAACAATATTAGTCATCGTCTTCGGCATACAATTTGTGCATTACCTTTTCGTATGTGACAAAGTGAGTTTACGTCAAATAAAACAACTCAATCAAAATATATGTACGTCAAATTATTTAAATAACGCATATATTTACTCGTGATCTCGTTTTGACTTCTGATAGAATTAAAAACAGCATTCGAATCAATTAATTTGATTTAACATTTATGAAATAAAATAAATTGTTTGTTCACATTAAATTGATTGTTCACAAAAAAGATTACAATTCACAACAAGCCGAACTAAATTCAGTTTGTTTCATTCCGGTGACCGGTCCATCAGTTGTCGGTTCTCGAAATGTGTGCAAATTTTTGAACTTAGGATTCGAGTTTAGTGAAGGTTTCATTGAAAAAGTACATAAATAGTGAAGGTCTAAACCCAGTAATGAACGAGATCGTTAGAAGGGAGCGAGGGGAACCGGTCCCCTCGGCCACGAAAACAATAGTTGCTTTAGCTAATCTTTAATAACTATAGGGATGCATCCTTCCCATATGCAGGAAAGGTAGGGGGGCTCTCCCCCTATCGACCACAATTTCGTCCAGACCGCCGCCCATCATCTTATAGTAACCGATGAAACTGCATTTAGAAGCCAGCATGGAGGAGTATAAGAAAATGGCACAATGCAGTAAAGAATTTTTGCCTACTTTATTTAATGATCTGAAACAAAGTCATCAAGTGCCCTCAAAGGACTGAGATGTTCAACATAAAATAACACCATAAGAAAGAATAGACAAATAGATAAATTGCTCCATCAGATCCAAAGAGAATCGTCTCTGTTTGACTCCCTGACATCTGTACAATAGTGCACTGTTCTCATAGCTAATCCTGGTCGTCCATTACACAGTAGGTAAGCAAACTGCTTTCAATTATTCCATCGGCCAGATTACTCCAGCATTCACTACCGCAGACAAATATTGACTTACGCACACTACATTACTCCGTAGCAATGATTAAGCCCTAATGTCTTCCAGATTAACCGGCCAAAGCGGCTAACATTTAATATGCACATACTCTTACGAGATATAATACTTACATTTTTTGCACCGTTTGTTTCTTTTTAGAGGCGGTCGCTCGATTGTCCCCTGTAAGGGACAGGGGTCCTATAAGGCCATTTTGGTGACTACCGAGGCCTACACACACCGCATAATTATCATGCAGATGCGTTAAACTCGTTTCATCCTCCCATCCCATCAATGGTTCACAGAAAATTCAATAACCGCAAGAAACGCGAAAGCACTGCTGTCACTTTACGGTTGTGTCATATGAGCGAGAGGTTCCTCTTCGGTCGTGCCAGCCAGATTCCGCTGCAAAACAGTATGGCAGTACCAGTTACAATGTGTAGTTTAATACTTTGATTTACTTCATACAAATTAGGTAAATCAAAATAATTAACCAAAAGTGAACGAATAAAATCTATATGCAAAAACAAAATTCTCATAATTGTCATTGGCAAACCCAATTGTAGCTAAATCGATTTATCGCCAAAGCTGCTTTCCATTGATGGTTTACATTTGATTATTCCAATCATTGTGACGGGCTGTTGTTCAGGGATGGCTTAAATTAGCCTCTGGCTATGATGACAACAATCGTTAAATTGCCTTTTACAAACAATGTCACAATATCGGGATGCATATGTCCCATCTGCGGGAGAGAGGGGTGTTGGTCCTTCTTACAACCCCAAGCCTAGTCCTGTCGCCCAACGAGCACTCGTAGCAATCCGATGTCGCTGTATTGGGCTTCTCTTGGCGTCCACTGTATAATTTCAGGTCCGAGGAAAAAAGATGGCTATATTACCAAGAGATACAGAGAAGAGAACTGAAGTATCCGATATCATGCAACGAGTAAGCTCACTGAAGTGGCAAAGGGCTGGTCACACACGCAGAAGAACAGTTGGCAGGTGAGCCAGTAAGGTTCTAGAGTGGAGGCCGCGTTTAGAAAAACGAAGTGTTGGTCGACCGTTCGCCAGGTAGGTAGACGATCTACGTGCAGTAGCCGGTCCGAGATGGATGCGATTCGCAGGAGATCGGTCGTCTTGGCGTTCAATGAAAGAGGCCTATGACCAGCAGTGGACCGATAAGGGCTGATAATCATGATGATGGTATTACTAAAGAATTCTCAATGCTATTTAAGATCTATCAGAAACTGGGTTATAACTAAATAATACCGCTATTGACAAACTTTCGCTTTCTTCCCACAATTTGTCCCTCGTCGCATTGATTTTGTATCTTCTAGCGCTCTTGAGTATTGCTCCACTAAATTCGCCATAACTCCGGTTACAATAGTTTTGATTATACCTATGTACAGTACACAAATCACTTAGAAGGGTGGCACTACTGATTGATGGCCCATTGGAGGGGAGTAAGAAAGGAGGTTAATGGTGCGGATATCTATTGGCGTCGGTACTATCTTGATGGCTCCGATTACTCGCGTGATGTATACAATAAAGAAACTATTTGTACTTAGTAACTCTTTTACATATCAATTACTTTAGAACAATTATTAACATTTGCCTATGCTATTTGTTATGCCCAAAATATTTGATGACTTTACGACAGCATGTCAATTTAAGAAGAAAATATGGAGCAGTAGGATTAAAACATTTGACATACACTAATAAAAGTATCTTACCAAACGCTTTTTTTAGGGCCACGTTTTGAGGGTTGTCGAGAGTGCCGGCACTAACTTGATTACAGGCATCCAGCTTCATGAGGACCAATTCAATGACTCTAGAGTTTTTTTTCTTTTCGAAATCGAAACTCGATATTATTAGCCGGCTGAAGTTAACTAATTTGCCAGGAATCGTGAACACCATTAGCACAAATTCATGGTCATATTCTGTGTATGACCCGAATGAATTACCTCTAGAACTACAGTTCATATCATACAGTATCATAAAGTAGGATTCATCTTATACCTTCATCATATTGATTGTATTATTGTAATATAAAGAATGTAAATTTGTAAAAAAAAAATGTAAATTAATGTTATCTTTTGTTACGTGTCTGGCGATGCTCATGATTGAATCATTCATGAACATCACCAGACATTTTGATTCATCTGATATTCTAGCGTTCTTTGTATATTAGGAAGTTTTAAGTATATTTTAAATGTTTATTTTGTTATTTCTAGACGTGATTTTGAACTCAATTTAAAAAGCATAAATACTTGATATTTGTCCCATCAAATTGAGACGATTTAAAAATTCGTCAACAATAGTTTACAAAAACAAATTCTACTGTAACACGATATATAATTTCCAGCTGCTATTCCGTAAAACTGCTAAAATAGTAACAGCTCTCACCGTAACAAGTTTATGGAGTGCGCAGGTAAGAGGAGACACAAAGGGGCAGAGTGTATGTGAAAATATTTATAGTATCCGAATTGGATCCAAAGGGTTAAGCTCTTGAGCAAACACTCGGGCGCGCGGGAAACATTTTTTATCAAAATGACACGCGTTTCTCACTTGTGTATCAAACTTTAGTGTTTGGCTAATGTTTCTGTTTCTATACTGAATGTCCCGTAGCCCTGTGGGAGTATTTATTTACAGAAAGAATAGACAGCTGTCCGTACCTTACACAACTAATAATAAATAATTCAAATATCTGTGACATTCATCATTTTTTTTTGTAAGTTATTATAAATTTTATTTTATTTATACAATATATACAGTACAATATCATAAACTTTTAATTAAAGCCCTGTATTTTTACACAACTAGCTTTACCCAGCCAGCATAGTTTATATATCCGTATATGTATGTACGTATTTAAATTTTAACGTTCCCTGCTACTGTCTGAACAGCTTGGCAGCTTTGTCGTATGAAGTTAGCTTCGTACCTACCCAGTGTCAGTTGCTTTATCAAGTAAAGCGACTGACACTGGGTAGTTAAAAAAATACTTTAAGCTGTATTTAATATACGCGAATAGACAGAATTTGACTCAAAAGGACTCACACAATAGGAATATAAATGAAAGCTTTTGTAAATCTTTAGCGATAGCTACTTATTCCGCGAGGGAATGCATCTAAGTAATATTGGAACTGGGTGGGTCCGTGTGGGAGTCGTGATAGAACCGAAAATCCATTAAAACCGCGGATGCCATCAGCCACCGAAACTGAAGGTATCCCGAATCTCTCAGGGTTTCAAAGTGGGCACATGCTTCCAAATTAAAACTCCATAGTCAATTTGAAACCTAAGCCAAAGGGGATTTCGTTAAAAGCAGGCATTTTGCGTTTATCAACACCCCTTTTAAATTCGCAAACACCTGAAGAACAGACGCCGTCTCACCTTTGATTTGCATATGAAATCGTTTAGAGCCGCGCTAGAGGGCGCTTTCTTGAAAAATATCACCGTGTAATGGGATCTTATTTAAAAGTCACACTCACTGCAGTTTTATAAAGGAGCAAGAACGTTCAAGTTCCAACGGTGGCTAAAAACAATATGGCTCCAAGCGTTTCCCGGGTTGCGTTATTTATACGAGTTTAAGTATTTTAAACACTGTATCCGCTCTCAATACGTTACGTTATGTAAATTCAAAATGAATATATTCTTTTGTGTAACACGCGGAGGATTTATTTATTTTGTGAATGTCGTAATAAAAGACATGTGTTTTGAGGATATTTCTCGAAAGGTATCGCCACTTATTTGATACTAACGATTCCGCTTACTAAATATTATGGACGGGCTATGGAGTTGAGAGTATAAGACCTTGCAGCCCCTCTCAATTTCACCCGCGTGTACCAGCCCCAAAACGCACCGTTACTGTATGTACCCTTAGTTTAGTAATATTCGTTGTTAGCTGATGTCTCCCTAAAAGGTACCTGCGTGCAAATTTCATGATAGAGAAATATAGCTAACTATACACGACATATTGTGGCGCACAAGTGTGTACGCAGAAACAAGTGCACTTTCTGTTCCCTCATTCTCATATTATGTCTCCGATGGGACGACAATCCGACACGACGGGAGAGAAATTAGGCGCAGGTCAGTCGGCTTAGCTTATTCTCCGAGACATGAGGGTGTAGGTAGCACCGCCAAATTCCTGGCTTCAGAATGTTATTAGAATTGCTGGTACTCGAACCCAGGACCTCACGTGTATATTAATGTGTTATACCGGCAGATTGTACGAAGGGCTCAAGCATCCTAGCTGATGGACTCTATGGATCGCTCAATGTGTACGCGCCACACTGCTGGTCATCTCCACAGAAACTGTGGGGGGTTACGGGCATCGAGGCGAACCTCATAACCCGGGTTGGGTCGCAAGGGGACGACTATCCCCTCGGTAACGGGGCCGCAATAATTGCGGGTTGCCATCCTGGCTTTTGGCTCAGGGAAATGTAGGCCCATTTAGGGCCTGTGTGTTATGTGGTGAGATGTGACTGTGGTGAGTAGCGATTGGGTGTGTCATGCGTGCGCATGTGTTATCCTCGTCCGGATCGCAGGACACGCAGTCCCTAGTCCGATTGGTGGATCACGGGGGGGGGGGGGGGGGGGGGAGTTCACACGGATACGGTCTCCCCTCAGGTGGTCGCGCGTGCAGCGGGGCCAGGTCCATTGCCTGCCCTATTGAACATAGCGCTCGACAATCGAACCACAAACTCATCCAGCGACTCCATCCGCAAGTCACGCGCGATCACATCATTACGGACGTAGCCACCGGCACCCGTGATGACCCGTAGGGATATATTTTGCTGGGCTTGCAGGCGTTTCCGCTGGGCCTGGGAGGTTAGCGCGTACCATGCTGTGGCGGCGTAAGTGAGGCGTGACCGGATATATGTCTTGTGAATCCCCAGCTTCGTCCGTGTAGGAAGTCTGGACGCTAGTACCGGCCACAGCAAAGCGCGGGCTGTTCTCGCTTGGTTGACCGCTCGGTCCACCTGCGAGCCCATCCGCAGCGCGCGGTCGATACTGCATCCGAAATACACGACTGGGGATTCCCAAGACACATCCCGGCCTCCGAACTGTAACCGCCCCGGCATGGAGCGCCTCTTGCTGACATATAGCGCCGTTGTCTTATCCACGTTGACGGACATGCGGCACCTGTCGAGCCACTCCGGTGACAACCGGTCCAGCATGCGCTGCATGCGCCCAGTTGCAAGCTCCGGCTTTCGGGACGAGGTTACGTATGCGCTGTCGTCGGCGAACAGCGCGAGCATGACATCTACCTCACCCTCTCCCGAAGGATCGTTGAGTGTGGGGATGTCGTTGGTGTAGGCCGCGTACAGGCAAGGGGATAGGCAACTGCCCTCTGGCACTCCAGCACGTATGGCCTTCACCGAGGAGTGCCTCCGCTCCACCGTCACCCGGAAGGTCCTACCTTCCAAGAATGACGCACACACACACGCCAGCGGGACGCCGACGTCCACCAACTTGTACAAGAGTCCCGGGTGCCACACCCTGTCGAAAGCCTTCTCCATATCGAGAAAGACTGCGACAGAGTGTCTCCCCTTATTCATCTCTACAGACAAGTGGTGGATTACCCGCGTCAGTTGCAACGTGGTCGAGTGGCCGCTCCGGAAGCCGAACTGTTCGTCCCTTATGGGAATATACAGCTTCAGCCTCCGAAGCAGAAGCCTCTCGAACAACTTGGCGATGTGGGAAAGCAGCGTTATCGGCCGGTAGCTTCCAGGCAGGCTTCGGGGCTTGCCCGACTTCGGCAGAACGATGACCCTCCCCTCTTTCCAGGTCTCCGGAAAGTGGGCCGTCCGGAGAATGCCATTTGCGATCTGAGTGACAGCCACGGCTGCTCGCCTAGGCATCAACACCAGCACTGTGGGGGGATGTCATCGGGGCCTGGAGCTTTGCGCCTCGAGAGGCGACGTGCAACTTTCCACAGCTCAGAGGGGGAAATGAAATCCTTCCCGCTGAGTGGCGAAGTCGGGCTCTGAGGGAGCTCTCGAATGCGGCACTCCACCTGCTCGTGATGCTCTGCAAACGACGGCGCCGCTGGGAGTGGTGAAAACTGCGTGTGCAGATGTGATGCGAGCACCTCGGCGCGAGCCTGCGCTCCGTAGTGTTTCGCGCCTGTGGTGTCAAGAAGTGGAGTGATGGTGGTCTTTGGCCTCGTGAGACGTCTGTTTGAGGCGTGCAGGCTGGTGTCGTTTTCGCTGGTATGGAAGACTGTACTCTCCCAGCCTGCTCCACGACACTCCCTCACCTTCGCAGACAGTTCCTCGGCCAGCTTGTTAAGTTGTGCCTTGATCCTCGGACAGCGGGTACGGGCCCAGAGTTTCCTCATCTGGCGTTTCCTCTGCAGGTCCGCCAGTAGGCTCGGGGGAAGCTCACCCCGCCGGCGCGCTGTCACCGGTACGACGGTGGTGTACGCGCCAGATGTCCTGCCACCACTCTCTCACGTGACATAGACTATATGGCGGCTATGCCCATTATAGTGCGAGGCTGCTCGCTCAATGTGGACGTGCCTGACGACACTGCCACCACACTCACGAATTTCCATCGGTCTCATCATCTACTCACGCTCGATCTGGACAATCCTATCGGTGGATTGTATTCGACTTGGTACATAGGGCAACAGTTATGCTGCTATGTAGCGTTTCGTGCGGTTTGTAAATTTTTGATGGCCCATTAGGAGGGGAGAAGGCAATTTTCGGCTCTGATAAGCTTCGATTGATCGTTCGTCTTTAGCTCATCAAATGCACGCTCAGGCAGACTCCATGCTACTCGCATTCAACCGAAAACAAGTACACCGTATGTACGGGAAATAATTAAGTGCAACATTCAGGATCAATATTGAATCACGAGCCGAGTGGTAGTGTAAAATGTAAATTAGTACGTATGTGTATTGGTCAGCACTCGTGTTATCCTGTTTGAGTACGTCTTTGTAACAAACTGAATAAAATAACATTGTTAAATGTTGTTATTTTAGCTGTCTCATAAAAGCGTCCCGTACACTTGGCGTTGTCATCAATGCTTCTAAGAGACCGGCAGTGCCCTGTGGTTTCTCCCGCGTAACTACGGTCCTATTGATTATAGCGTCATGGTAAATAGCTCCTCATGTGTAATTTTTCTTCTTTGGCGGTTCCTCAATTATGAGTATCATGATCGCATGCACTTCTCCAATGTTGCTTGTTCTGCGTTGTACGGTACGCGCATTGTACAGGACCCCCGGTAGCCGCCTTAACACGGTCAAACCGTCGCACCAGAAGATGAATATCATCACAGAAAGATTTTATTTAGTCCGACTTATAGCTCCGGATATTAGCACGTTAAAACAAACACAAACCTCTTTATCATTAATAATAAAATAAAATTTCATATCTTATGGGGGCAAGAGAGAGGTCAGGGCTTTTTGGTAACTATCAAAATCCCTTTAAACTTTCTATGCCCTTCTTCTCAAGGGTAGAACGAAATCTGACAAACCGCACAAAATTCAATAACGTCAGCTGCTCGGACGGTAGTGTTATCTATGCGAGAGGTACTACCCCGGCCGCACTTACCGAATATAGATGCAATTCAGCAATGACACTTTCTGTTATTTAAGTGATATACTACGATACACGTCCGACATAAACTTCTGCTCTCTTCACATTTCTACGAAATTTTGATTACTTAATCAAAATTTCGTTTCGCCACTAAACGTCAGTTATTTCAGCATCGTAATAAATGTTACAATGAGACATGTCACGATCGTAGTCGTGTTGTACAAATCGCCGTATACCGTTAAATATAGCCGTTTTCTAAAACAGGGCTGTTATGTGTCATTGCGAGACCTTCTTCATTTTTTACATAGAACAGAGGGGCAAACTAGCAGTCGGAGACTTTTTCTGACTACTGAAGCCCATAATTACTATGCTGATGCCCCCCCCCCCGCGGCTACTCACAAACCACACGAAACGCGACACTGAAGATGTCACTTACGGCGGTATTATGTGAGTGTATTATTATGTATAGGTAGATGTAGTGGTATGCACAGTGCATGGCACTACCTTCTCCTATGCAGCACGGAAGTACCTCTTCCTAGTCCTAAAAATATGGCGGCTTACGTTCAGTCTAATTGAATCTCTTGATTTTGGGCAGTGATAGTGATCGACACAAGTATGAAATTAGGCCAATGTTTTAAGTGCAAATAATAAAAAATCTAACCACAAAGGCTACCGGCTACCTACTACGGCCTGGCCTAAACCTTGGGCTAACCTAACCTAACCTAACATATCTGGGCATTGTTTTTATATTTCTCTGTATTCTAGAATCGACGTATCATTATTGTTGCTATATCAAGCAACGCCGCGAGTGTTAAAATAATGAACTTAAATGTGTCAAAAAGGCGCATAATGATTGATTTATTTTATTTCAATAAGATTAGCTTAATTGAATATCGTATAACGCCGAACTCTTTCTGGCGCAACTTCACCCAGCCGTATTCAATCCGGCTAGACGATTGGCCCACGTCAAAACAAAACGGCCCGGTTTTTGATAATGCCTAGCCGAAATGAAGTACGGCCATTCAGACAATCCGACTGCGACATAAGTACTAAGACCCTTTTCACGTGTACACGGTTGCCGTCTGTCTAAGAGTCATCTCTTTTCAAGTTCACGGTTTGCGTCCTCTACCGCTGGCGGGGAAATGATGTCGAAACCATGTTTAATGAATAAAGCGCGACTGACACACGGACTTTTCTTTTTTTTTTCAGAGGGACCTTTTTTTTTTCTTCAGATTACTGATGACGGAGCTGTTGCCCTCGCCCCTACAGTTCGTCGGGTCTACGGAAGACTTTTTGTCTTCAGGTTTTAGGTAGACGAACGGGAGACAGACCCCCCCTGTCCCGCAGATGGGAAGAAGCATACCAGAATTTTTGTGGGTATTACCCTATCGTGATTTATTTTTGGGACCGAAAAGGGGGAAGCGGTCCCCCTCCCCACGCTAGTGGGACGGCGCGCGCACGGTGCCGTTTAATTTTACGGGACGTGTATAAGGAGAGTTGTGCTCGTCTTTCGGTTTGGCTTGTCAGAGGAGGTCGGCCTACTCCCATTACTACTCCCCTATCAGCCGACGGATGGGGTCGATTTGCGCTTCAAATCGGCTAGAAGCCGTGATCATATTTTGTTTTTATTATTAGAGCTCTCTAAAATCGCGTTATTTTATTTCTACATTCATCTAAGCTCACGTCTCACGGATTCGAACCTGGGCTCGTTTCCGTAAGCGGTGTGTGAGTTTGTCATTCTGTCAGTCATATGTCTTATAGCTGTGTAACTATATGTAAGGTTCAACGCTCGACCGGTACGAGCGGTGTATATCCTATTGGTTCTAGCAGGAGGGGAATGCATTTATGCACTCTCCAACCGACCCAAGGGGGCCTGACGAGTTTGTCGGGTCAGGTCGTGTAGCTATAACTACTACCTACTACCGACTAAAACCTGCTATCCGTGGGTTTGCCCTAGTGGCATTTTACTGCGGATTCGTGTCTGGGTGTGTTTTTGCTTGTGTGCAAGGGTGGACTTAGCAACTGCTACGGCTATCGCGTCGTCGGCGTCGTGCAATACGTGCTTCGGCCGACGATATCGGGAGTCGGTTATTAACGTCGGATCGTACACCGACGTCTTTCTTATAAGACTGTTCGGGTGATTCAGGGCCCTATCGAAGAACTTTTGAGAGAGTTCTTTGAAGTGGCCCTTAATCGACGTCAATTTTAAGTCACAATGTAGATCGATATTGCGTACGTACCAGGGGCAACCAGTGGCCGTACGCAGGAACCTGTTTTCCAGTTTCTGCAACCGATGTATCTGCTGAGGAGATATGTGCGCGAATGCGGCACTGCAGTACGCCAAAATCGGTCGAATGCATGTGACATACAAAGTGAGCTAATGTCTATTAGCCATTTTGCTCCTTTTGTTTATCAACGGATAGAGTTTGAACATGACGTATTGCGCCTTTTTTATAACTCTATCGATGTGGTTCCGGATCGATGGACGATCTATTTAGCGTGACGCCGAGATATTTGACCGTCTCCGCTCTAGGAATTTCGTTCCCGTAGAGCAGGATAGGGGCCATCTTATTCTTTTTCTTTCCACGCTCTCCTGTCGCGCGTGATCTGGTTCGGGTAAAGAGTATCGACTTACTCTTTTCCGCGTTCACCTCTATCCTCCATTTCAGGAACCATTCGCCGAGTTCGGTGACGGCCCTTTGGAGTAATCTGGCTCCCTCTCTGGGAACGTTCCTTATGTACAGTGCGGTGTCATCCGCGAACATCGCCAGCTGTACGCTGGGGTGTCGCGGTAGGTCGCTGGTGTACAAGTTGTAGAGGGTCGGGGATAGTACAGAGCCTTGCGGGACCCTGGCTCTGACTGTGCGGGGGGAGGACAGTGTGCCCTCCACTCTGAATCTGAACCGCCTGTTCTCTAGGTAGCTTTTTATGATCAGTACCAGTCTATCAGGCAGTTCCAGTTGGTACAGCTTGTAGATGAGGCCCTGGTGCCAGACCTTATCGAACGCCTTTGCTACGTCGAAGAAGACAGCACACGTGCCGTGCGGCCTCTTTCTGTGTAGTCCCGTAAGTACATATTCCGTGAGACGGTGTACCTGTTGGGGGCAGCTGTGGCTGTTACGAAAAGCAAACTGTTCATCCATGAACAGGTTTCTCTCTCGTATCACGGTTTTTAAGCGTGCGAGGATAATCCTTTTGTATATTTTCGCTAGCGAGCTTATAAGACTTATAGGTCGATAGCTGGTCGCTCCGTCCGGGGTTTTTCCGGTTTGTGGATGCCTATCACTATTGCTTCCTTCCAGATGTCCGGGAAGGCGCAATGCGTTAGGAGAGCGTTGAAGATACACACCAGTAGGTGTATAATGGCAGGGGGTAGCTGTTTTAGTACCTTGTTTGTGATACCGTCGGGCCCCGGCGACTTTTTAGTGTGGAGGTTTTTTATGAGCTCCTTCACTTCGTCCGCGTCCGTCGGGCGTATGATTTCATCACCGTCGCCCGGCGGCACAGCCAGTCGGGCCGTCACTACCCTCTGCACCTCCTCTAGATGCGAGGGGTCTGTGGGGAGCGTAACACGCGGACGCCCTGCCTTGAGCTTATATAGCTTATTCATTACTACTAGTATGTGAAAAGGCGTTATAGTTTACGATATTGTAGTCTAAGCCCACCGTTTAGTCAATATAGAGATTTGGCCGTATTGGACGCTATCAGCATATAACCAATCAACGCAGTTCACTTAGATCACTTAAGATCTCACTATAATACATCATGGTATGCTTTTACTTAATGCAAATTTACTCTTCTTGAAAACGAAGAGAAAATGGCCGATTGCACTTAATACTAAGGGGATTTCGCGCGGTCATTATATAATTCAAGACTACATTTTTCTCTAGATTCTAGAAAACAAAAACATGGACGCTTAACCAGTCAATGTAAAAATATTGTTCAGATTTTGTTGCTAATAATTCACGTTGACTCTTTCGCGCTTCTTGTGATAAAGGTAACATATCCAGATTTCCTTTGAATGTACAAGCTGAATGGAATTCGATACGTCCATTCAAAGACAATACTAAGTCTGCTTGCAGACTTTGTCAAAGCTTTAATCCTTAGACCATCTGAGAGGAATACTGAGACTAACTCTTACAAAGCGTAAGTCAGAAAATGTAATAAAAAATAAGATAATGATATTTATATACCTTTTAGCTTTCAGAACAAAACGTATACTTTATCCGTACCAAGTTTCATGCAAATCCGTCCAGCAGCTTTTTCGTGAAAGAGTAACACACATATAACATATATAACCTTTCTCATTTATAATAATTCCAGAATATAGTTTTTCATTGCTATGATTTAAATAGGTATTTTATGTTTTTTGTAGAGCCGCAAAAAAAATCGATTCAAGATAAAACCAGTTTTATGTGAGACTTATACCTGTTCATAAAATAAAACGCAACAAAAGATAAATAATACTTTCAGGTAACTTAATCCCCTTCTAAAATATAAATAGAACGTTGCGGTCGCAAATTACACGTCAATCCAATGCGCAGCCACGCGGAACCACCCATCGAAAAGCTCCGGGAAGGCACGAAAAGGTATAAACTTGTATAGACGATCCGTATAGGAGCGAATAAAACCGGCACAACGATGCAATTATCGTCCTGACGTTCCTCCAAGTGCCCATGTGTATGTATATACAAATTATTTATGTACCGCACGCACCGTGTTATGTTGATATGACCAGCATCTTGATATTAATATACACCGCTATTCCAACAGTGACATATACTACCATAATTACACTCAATTAGTCACTGGAATAATCCTCCTATGTATGGATATTGAACGCAATATCTAACGCATTAACGTTTTACAGCATCCGCTGACGATAAAAGTGAATTCAACTACGCCCTATACTGGGCTGTCTTGAATTTGCGAATTCTTCACAAAAGAGTTTTGTAAGAGAGAGAAAAAGAGCCCATGCGCACCGCTAGAAGATATATAAAAAAGGTACTGTTTTGATATTGATTTATCGAATTTGTCTGAAAAACGAATAAACAATGACAAATATGAAGAGAAACGTACATTTTTTGTAGACAAAGAAATAGAATCTCCAGTCCCAGGCACTCGCGCTACACTCCCCACATGGCTTTTACTCAAGAGCGGGGAATATTTTCAAATGACAAGTACTATTAGCATATCTTGTTTATGTCGACATTATGTAACGCGATATCGCCGTGTAATGGAGCTGTTTGTACTAGGGGTTTCCATCAAACGTAGCCTTCTATTTCAATACACACCATTCTTGCGACTAATTTGCGTTTGCTTTTAGAGTTCCGTGTCTAAAATGGAAAACGGAGACCTTATAGGACATTAATGTCAGTCTGTCCAGACAGTGATATTTCCCGTTGACCTGGAATGGGGAAGAAGTGAATTGCAACTATTGCAACGCAGGTAATGCGATAAATCCAAAGAATATAAAACAGAAAAAACTATACAAACTATTTGTTATGAATCGCATTCAAAGTGAGTGTATACACTAGCAAATGTAAGTTGGTCTACTATTATAAGTATCTCACACCACCCGTTGGTACCCGTACCACTGCCTGTCTGTCGCCTTGGCGATATATTCTCATCGATCTCTGCATGGTCCTGACCGTCTCGTCAAATGGTAGCAATATGGCTTTTATTGGAAAAATTGAATATATAATACATTTTGTAATATATCTCAAATTCTATGATCTCTGTTTGTAGTCAACTACTCACTTCGCGGAATAGCTAATCGGCAGCACTTAGAGCATATTAGAATATGTCTTAAACACAATTTTCTGTATGTATCAACAACTAGTTGTTTACCCGCGGCTTCATCAGCGTATAAGTTTCAGTTTCGTACAAACTTTCAATTTTCTTTTACATCCCCTAAATGGTTTTGTTTTTAAGTAACGTTTGTAATGTATGCTCGTAAGCTTAGCTCACCTAACTAGTTGACTAACCATACGATTTTTTTTAAATATTATTAAAATTAGTCCAGGAGTGTGACCGCCAAAGCGTAACATACAGACGAATTGATCAAACATGGTTTCAAAACTACATTATTAAGTATGAACTTTGCAAATACTTATGGGATGAAATAAATAAAAAATGAATTTATGTTTTGGCACATAATATAATTACACATGGATCCTAAAGGTCTGCCGCTAGCCATCACATTCTGTTGAATACACTAGTATTTTGTAGCCGCATTTCACAGCCGACTTACGAACAGTGTGGTGTTTATTCGCTGATAAAAAGTGGTTTTGTGGCTACACACAGGTGCGTACACAATGTTACGTATATTCAATTACAACTTAAAACTTATTCCAATATTTAAAATTCAATATACTCAAAATTTTTTGATCTATCTAGAGTAATTATGATACCGAGCCAATCAGAAATCGATTGAATAATCCTTGAAGCTATCACTTCCTTATCAACATGAGTAGATACACACGCTAAGTTATAAAGAGAAATTACGATTAAGTTTACATAAAATATTTTAAATTCTTACAAATAGATTTTCAAGACGGAACATTGAACCTGGCATCCATTTAGATTTCACTTCTGTTAGCGCTCAAGTCATAAAACTGGATCCTAATTATAGGACACTATTTCACAACAAATCCCGTTTGGCTGTACATCTAAGAAAAACCTTTTCGTATAAAAATATTTAAAAGTCATATTATTGTGTTTGACAGTTGACGTCTAAATGTGTCTCATCATCATCATATCCATATGCCTCTCTCAATGGACGCCGAGACGACCGATCTCCTGCTACTGCACGAAGATCGTCTTCCCACCTAGTGAACGGTCGACCAACTCTTCGTTTAACTAAACGGGGCTTCCACTCCAGAACCTTACTGGCCCATATGTCATCTGTTCGTCTGAGTGTGAAACCAGCCCATTGCATTGCCACATGTCTAAAAAAACGTGTCTAACACATGACAATGCTATAGTGTATGTGTTGTTTTATTTAAATAAAATAACGAAAACTAATGGATATTATATCAAAATGTTAGCTTTCTGCACATTATCTCTATATAATCGTCAACTGACAAAAGGCATTTTTTCTTTGCGTATTCAATATTATAGAATATAGCCAATAGCTCTGTTACTCACGTTACGAAACGTTGAGGTTGCAAAATAGCGCAATAAACTGAAGTATAGTGATCGGTAGTAATTTTAAACTTATTTCCCTTTCAATTCTCACCACAAAATCAAAGTTCACAGCAAGCGTTGATTTCAAGTTGAAAAAATATTGATTCGAATTCAAATTTAGAATTCATGGAGTATAAAAATCGGCGGAAGTCGGGATTCGGGAGTCGGGAGTGTATCATCGATCAGACGCGGCTGCAGCTATTTCTGGACGCATCCCGTAGCCGGCACGGAATCCGTGTCACTCTAATTGGGAAACACGACTGAGATATTTTCGTTCCGCTCGATATTGCGTCTGTATTTAGAAGAAGTGCATACATAACATCCGCAAGGATCACTGAGCGCAAACAAAATTATGCGCGTTGACGTATTAATTATGAATTGCATTCAATATGCTAATAGACTTTTGTCAGGTAACTGTAGTTTAATAGTAGTTTCATCCTACTACGCAAATGCGACGGTGTGTATGCCGTTGGCAAAAGAGCAATCGGAGCCTTTCTACGACTACCGACACTCATGAACATCCACAAAATTCCTATGCCGATGCGTTGCCTTCCCCCCCTCCAAATGGGCCACAGAATACTCCAAAACCGCATGAAACGCGACACAAAAGATGTCACTTTACGGCGGTATTATGTGAGCGAACGGTATCTCCCCATCAATATTCCGCTGCAATGCAGGATGGCACTAACTACTAAAGTTCAAAATTTTATCAAAATCTACTGAACTGTTTTCATACGATCTTCGCCAATGAATAGAGCGATTCCCAATGAAGGTTTTAATGTGAAAATTGTTAAGGTGCATAACACGGGCAAGATAGCAAGTAAAACATATTTTTCCCCGAAAAAAATTGTTCATATGACATCTGCATTGTTGTCATGCAAATGTCTTGGCCTCCTTTCCTTCACCCCTAAAATAGGCGCCTCACCTTCATAGCCCTGCCTTAAATAGTTTCTACCAGAATACAAACGAACCAGATAACGAAAAACATTACGAACAAACTTTCAAGGATCATTGTTATACAAGATAATGGAAATAAGGGAATATTTGAACATGGGCATAATGCCTACATAATGCACGTTAACGTGATCAACATAAAAGGAAAGCACGCAACAACTCGGACCTGAGCGCCGTAAACGTTGTCATACAGAGACTAATCTTAAATGAGAATGGCACCAACGGGAGGTCTATGCAAGCTGAGTTTCACGCGAGCGAGAAAAACACTAGTCTGCCTTAAAATATTAAAGGTAAATAGTACCGTTGGGGTTAGAGAATGCAAAAATTTACATATGGAGCCGTCTTTAAAGGTACCTTTCCACTGCCCTCAAGCATTTTGCTTTTTGGACGTGAATTTACTTCTGCTGTGGAAGCGAAGAGAACATTGCTATGGGTGCTCGGCGTATTGGGCGATGAGCCTAGATTTAGAATCGAAAAGGCGTCTGGACCCCCCTCCCCCCTCACACACACACACTCTCCCGCAGATAGGACAGATGCATCACGGTGTGAGAACGATTATAATAACAAATTTAACTATTATTATTTTATTATTATCATGTACAGACCGCGGGATCGTACATCCCCCAATTCTGACGTCGAGGGGAGCTCGCGCGCGGTCTCTAAAATTGCCTCGGCGCCGACGTCAGTAAATGTATAGAGAGAACCATGGTCAGGGATAAGTACAAAATTGGGTTATTGGTTGCATGGAATAGAATAGAAATACATTTATTCACAGCTTCACAACACCGAAAAAACCGTTTATTATTATACCTATATTTTTTATAAACGGTTTTTTTTACAAAATAAGGGGGCAAACGAAGAGTCGGAGCCTTTTTACGAATACCGACGTCCATGAACATCCACATAATTACTATGCCGTTGCGTTTCCCTCCCCCAATAGCCCACCGGCTACTCACAAACCGCACGAAACACAACACTGAAGATGTCACTTTACGACGGTATTATGTGAGCGAGAGGTGCCTCCCCGTTCGTGCCGGTCCAAGTCCGTTGCTCAGGAGAATGTAGTGTCATGCACTATGCACCTCCTCCTATGCAGCATGACCTCTACCTAACGTACAGAAAAGGAAAGAAAAACAATAATTTAGAAAGAAGAAAATACATAAGGTACCACATAAATCTATACTAATAATATAAGGCTGATTTTTTTTTTGTTTGAACGCTGTAACATCAGGCACTACAGGCCCGAGTTGAAAAAAATATTTTTGTATTGAATAGTCCATTTATCGAGAAAGTCTATAGGTACATAGGCTATAGACCGGAGCGGTGCGGGATGATGCCAATAATATATAAAAGTATAAACTAAGTTGTTTGCTACAGCAAGGCAGGATGTAAGGATGAGCTCCGTTCGCTCTGCCTACACCACTTGGGAACAGGCGTGAAGATGTTCTGTGTGTTGTTGTTTCCTACACGTTACACACAGTGTATTGCAGATAATTAGGACGGCACGACTACGGAAATAGTTTTCTCTCAGATGACACCTACCGTAAAAGTGCCAAAGTAAAACTGTGCTGTCACATTTCGTGCAGTTTGTGAGCTTCCTTTGGCCTATTGGAGGGGAGAAAGGTGGGGCGGAATTATGTAGGTAACGACGAGGGGTGCAGATCTAAACATATTATAAAACCATATGCTCAAATGTTGTCTGTACATGATCGATGGTTTCAAATCTTATTATCAAAATATTTTGTGCGGTTTTCGCCAGTGAAAAGAGCGTCTCCCGTAGAGTATATTGCGTGTCAATTAATCCCGTCCCTGTTATTCACTGGTGGAGCCCGGGCGGATCGCTAGTTATATCATTAAGGATGTGATAAGTGTGACGCGCGCGTGTGTGTGTGTGGCATCGTAGCGCCCAATCGATTGAACCGATGGATATTTTTTTTATTAGAAAGATGACTTGGAGAGTGTTCTTAACTGTTTCATGAAAATATGTGCAGCCATTTGAAAATTTTGTAACTCAAAATTTGAAAGTGTTTTGATAAATTAAACTTCAACGCTGTTGCAATAAGGACAGTGTGCACAGACAAACATAGAGGTATACATTCATGGGAGTTGCAACAGTTCGACGGCAAATAGAAATTTATATGAATATATAATGCAAGTGTAAATCTACACAACTGCATTTTCCGGATTCATGGCGACTTTATTTCGTAACATAAATCATCGAGCGCAGCGCGCCGGACCTAATAATAATCCATAAATATTTAACCTTTATTAGAATTGCAGCGTGCTTCCGGGAAGGATATTACTTAATCTGATTTAGAATGTTGTCATTTTTACATTCGTTCATACACACTTTCACGCCAGCTCCCTAACGGGGTAGGCAGAGAGAACGAATCCACAAATCACGATCCTCACATACTTGCCTTGCCTCCTCCACGTAAATTACTCTCTTCATACAAACTCTCCGGTTTCGAAAACGATTGACACTTCGAACAGTAGCCGATCAACCTGATCATGGTATGTTAGCCTAGGTCTTCCTCGGTACTCCACCATGATTCTAGCCGTGCCGTGACGGTTGGGCTTAGTAGTTTGGGGTGAACCCTGGCGAAGCCAAAGGAGACGAGGGGGATCTTTGCACCCCTCTTATAAGAAGAGGGGTCTTAAAGATCAGGAGGAAGAATCGCTCTAGGTACCTCTCTTATAAAAAGAGGGGACCTAAGAGCAACAGGACATGGCGCTTATGCGCACGGGGCAAAGGGGCGAGGATGGGAATCTCTCCCCATTGCACTGTCCCGAAGTCGGTGGGGTTGTCCCGTAGTGCTGGAGAACCTCATCTGTGGAGGTGGAGTTGGAGTTGGTCCCTTAGGGGGCTGACAAGCCGTTGAGGTGCCCGGTTGATTTGTTGTTCCGGGGCACCTCACCAAGGGCGGCACTTGCGGTGGTTTTTGTGAGTATTCGGCACTATCATGTGCCGCGAGTCCCACACAACACTGGACCCCACCCAGGGCCGGTGAAGGCGCGTAAATGCGTTTCCCCGCGTCAAGAAAAAACAGGTCTTCCTCGGTACCTGCATCCTTCCTCATTCGCATTGTATATCTGTCCTATTAATCTTTCAACTGCCATTCTTTCGACTATGCCTAAACTAACGGAGCATGCCCTATCTTCATTATTTTACATTTACCTCAAAATTGTGTAATTCGTATTCAGTTAATTATAGTTTATCGCAGACTTTAAACAGTGTTTGTTGCTATTTTTTTCTTATAATCCTGCATAATAATTTGGTGGAAACACAGAATAATTACTTTTATTGGAATATAGATTAAGACAACGTTGTTTTAATTCACAAAGACGCCAATCCTCGCCAATGTTATGCAAGCTGGCCTAGTCACAGCACAAAAGTAGTCTTTCAAATTCAAGGGATTCTTGCCACCAGAACATTCTGAGTTTAGCAAAGGCTTTAGCGTCATAGGGCCCATCGGAGGAAAAGAGGGAAACTCATACGTCTATGAGCGTCGGTTGTCGTCGAAAGGCTCCGATTCCTCGTTTAGTCCCCTATACGATAAAATTATACACCACACCGACAATAAGTCAAGCCATACAAATGATCCATAAATAAAATCAGGCATTGTGACCTCATGGATTATGATCAAAATCTTTAACTCCGTTGAAACCACTACTAAAACCTAGAAAAGATGCCAAGTTGATTGGCAATAAACATAGAAATGTTAAGGGAATCGTAGACGTTCCTTTAATCCTTGACAACTCAAACAAGACTAATACAACTTTGGAAATAAATAAAACGCAGAGATGAAAATGTAAAAAAATCCCTTTCCGAGTATTATCTAAGTATTTCTTGATATCATTAGAAACGACTCAACACTTATTATGCTTGTTAATTCCGTAGAGCACCATGCTATTGATAAAGGCCATCTTGTAAGCTTGGAGATAAGGACCTTCAAATAGATCCTTAGCGCTTGAATGGTTGAACGCTATTGAAGTAAAAAATAATACTTCCCCCGAACATCATTATGCAGTGTGCGGAATGATGTCGTGTTCAATTAAGAGTAAGTACGCACAAATGGAACACGTTTCTGTAGCAACATTAAATTTCAAGTTCTATTCGTTGACATGTGTTACTACCGTACTATTGTTGGCATGCCGATGTGTTGCTCTCCTTTCATCCTTCCCAGCAATTATGCGCCGGGTAGCACGGAACTTGTTAGTATTGCTGTAATTTTACGGCGCTGTCATGTGATCGAGAGGTACATCCACAGTCGTGCCGGCCCAATACAGTTGAAACGTAGCATGGCAGCACCTCTTACTTTTACTAGTTTATTTTAGTTGAAGCTCCTTCGTAGTAGTTTTTACGTGAGGAAAGCATTTAGGTCGCCCAAGCTCTTAACTGCGTCTCAAAATATACGAAACGATGAAATATGAGAGCGAGATCCAGTTCTAGTCGCGTCGGTCCGGTTCTTCGGCAATGCAGCGGTACAATATTGAATACAGTAAGGAAATCTAAACACAACAATTTATATCAACCACATAAAACACAAAGCAATTTAACGTTACTAACAGAAGAAGAAAGCCGATGTATCAGTAGATGTTGGCAATTCTTCACCAGAGGCCGTAGCTCGCCGCTTAATTTATGTTGCGCGGCCCAACGGAAGGAAGGGAATTACCATAGGAGCTCTGCAGCTAGGAACGAATCTAACAATATCAAACTTCCTATTACCAACCCGGTACTGAACGGTACAAGACTTACGCATTATTTCGATGACTATAACTAAAAGTAGCCTTGCCTTAGATTAATAACCACTACCAGCTATTATTCGCTATACAGTGGTCTCGCGATGATCTAAACTTATTGCCAGCGTATTTAATACGTTAAAAAACATTTATATATTTTTTTAACAGCTATTTAATTGTAGCCTGAAGTGTTCTTAAGGGTAAGTGCGACAGCTGATGTGATGCAAAAGTATGCCTAGGCTCGTAAAGTGTGTGTCAGAAATGTTAAATTATTAATGTTGGCTAGACTAAAAAACTAAAGATAGATGAAATTTTTTACCCACTAATACGTTTGCATTTCAATTTCAAACTGTGATAATTTAAAATTTAAATACAAACATATTTTTTTAATTTACATAGATATAGTGCCGTCCTGCACTTCGCCGAATATGCCCGGGAAGTCTCTCTCGCTCACATCATACCGTCGTAAAGTGACAACATCGTTGTTCCGTTTCGTGTGGTTTGTGAGTGAACGGTTCTCCATTGGACGGGAGGAAGAAAGGAGGGCAAGGAGTCGGCATAGAAATAATGAGGATGTTTATGAGCGGTAGCCATCAAAAGGCTCCGGCTGCTCATTTTTCTCCTATAATATAAAAAAAATCAGGGAAAAATAGTTGTAAGGACATGGATATTTCTACAACTATCAACTGCCAAGTAAGTATGATATTCACTTAAAATATTATCAAAGTTCAAATTGCAATTCCTTGAGGTAAAGTTCAGCTTTAAATGTCTTTATTCAGACTTGAATTTCGGCTTAAAGCTCCGAAAGTGGAACGAGATAGTCAAGGACTGTTTCAATACTTTTAATATTTGCTTGTTGATAACAGCCGATAGTATTTCATCTCAGAATGTTCTAGTCTTTTATTGTATTTGAAGAGGCGACGAACTCTTGCCCAAGCCTCATTTATCTCAAATATCAATTTCCTGCAGGATGTCAATTATTTGCAGCTACGTTAACCTCTGTCGAGATCCACTATAGAAGTCATTCATCGTTCAAGATGATTATTTTTGTCCTATACAAAAGGTATAATAAGTAGATTCTAATGATAAAAAGTGAAATGTTGTTTCACACTTTTGGGTTAATTTTAGTCCATTTTACATACCCTTTTATTTGTAATTAAAATTTTCGCTATACATAACTTACATTTTATAATGTTGGTGTCTTAAGTTTACGTGAATATTATCCAATAAAACTACTTTTACGGACTTAATCGCGGTTTATCTAACTATTTATTTAGCTATGACATCAGGATCATCTGTCGTCTCAGTCCGCCCGTGACTGTTGCCCGTGTAAAAACGTTGTAAAGGTTGTGAAATGTTGGGCTTGTTAAATAATTAAATAAACCGCGATAAAATCCGTAAAAGTAGTTTCATTGGAATGACATTTTATAAACTTATTAAATTTTAAAATAATTTAATATTTCATAATGAGACGGTCCACTTCATGTGCGGTTTTGTACTTGCACTTTATTACGTGCACCAATAAGTTTTTTTCTTGATGTTGGGGAAACGCATTTGCGCGCCTTCACTGGGCCTGGGTGGGGTCCAGTGATGTGTGGGGTTCGCGGCACATTATACTGCCGAATACCCACAAAAACCACCGCGAGTGCCATCCGTGCCAACTTTGGTGAGGTGCGCCGGCCACCTCGACGGCTAGTCAGCCCGAGAAGGGACCGACTCCACCTCCTCAGATGTTGTCCCGAACTCTCTTATCACTCTTCTTATTAGTTGGGTACAAAGAACTGCTTCTCCCCCTGCTCTTTAGTCCCCTTCTTCTTATTTGAGTGGTACAAAAAGCAGTCCCCTCCTTTGTTCAATTGTCTTCGCCCAATGTGTCTCGATTCACACCAGGCTACTGAGCCCCATCGCCACGACCAGACCACGGTGGGGACCAAGTAAAAACCTTTCACAATATATTACATATATATTTATAGGTTATAGGTTGACAATTCTATACCAAGACGGTCCCTTTATGTTATTACTATCCAAATATATGACTAAGACACTGGTAGAGTTACTTATCGTGGAAATGTTAAATAATTCTAACACTGAAACTGAGATGAATTCGTGGATTTTAACGATCAAAACTCTCCTATATAATTTATTTATTATTATTATTTATTAAGAACATAAAAGCAACACCAGTACAGAAAATCCAAGACGGTGATACAAAATTAATGTTGGATCACTTCATAAAGTAAGATACAAGAAGTTAATTTAAGTTTAAAACTAAGAAAGTCCAAAAACACACTTTATATAATATTGTCAGCGTTTTCAAGGACCACCTGCACTAGGTCCATGAATTTCGGCATGTTGTGACTAAAAAACATCTACATCGTTTTCTGCGAGCATGTTCAAAGGCGGATGGCTCGTGACATTGGAGGTGTGGCAAGTAGGTTCGTTCGAGATATGGGGGCAGACAGTACCACTCGCCGGCAGCGCAAGCCTGGGTGGGGGACGCACAGTGGTAGCGCTCTTAACACGTCTGGGTGCTGCAGGTCCCCGCGCAGCGTGAAAACATGTAATTTACGAGCGCCGCGACGGACAGCTTACGGTACCCAACCACACCCAGCACGAAGAGGCTCGGATACATTAATGGGCAGTATGGGTATACTCCAAACTTGTTTCGATCTGATGGACCTCTTCGGTAGTTGGTAATACCCCTAGACGGTATTGGTTTGTTTAGTTAGACCCTTACGGGTGTTGCTCTGTCTAGTACCTAAGGGCGGGCCTTTCGGCCGCCTAGCAGTGTATACTCATGAATTGGCTCATAACTTGAAACGGATATCTCCGGCTTTAGGTATGATTTTCCCTTTACCCTTGCATCTCCTTTACGGATGAATCTTGCGCTTATCGCGACACTGATGAGTTCCGACGCTCGCGCGTCACAGAGCGACAGTCATCTCACCCAAACCCTTTGGTTTGTGTTGAGCAATACGCTCATACGCCGCGGGCTGATGATCGTAAGACGTACATTACGTGATCACAGTTTCGATCTGATGGATCTCTGCAGAAGTGGGTAATACCACTATTGGTATTTTTCCTTGCTTTCCTGACTGGCGCAAGACCAGTCCTACACTCCATACAATTTTGGATTCGTTTAAGGTTTTAATATTTAGAAGATAAAATATCCAACCTACTGGATATAGCTTGCAAATTAAACAGTGTTGCAAACATTCGTTGGATACAAACCGAAGTACACTTTGTTAGTTTCCAAGTGGGCAATGAAATTAATTTCTTAAGCACTGCATCATGCTGCCCCGCGGTTACGTCTGGTGGACCATTCATAATCCAGCAACGGCCATTACTCCAGCGAAGCTTGCTTTATGAGTCATAAATACTGCACCATTTGCTTTCGAGCTAACTATAAACGACAATAGTATTATTGAATTTTAGATGATTATATGAGCGCAATTCAGGTCGAGAAATCGTAGAAATAAGTAAATAGAAAAATGTTTTTTTAGTCCCTCGTAGTTTTTATTTAATTAGATGATAGTCGAGACACAAGCATCACTATTCGCTTCGTTAGACCTTGGTTATACCACCATTAGTGTTCAGTTAGAGATATTGTATTATCACTGATTGTTTTCATTGTTGATGTTGTTGATGAAAGAAAAACATTTATTTGGCAGCACTAAGAACATCGACAGTAGTTTAAGACAGATCAATAAATAGAAGTAAGAAAACACAGTGCCTCTCACTCGTTACTCCTCAAAGTTATGGTTGCTCTCGCATTTCGAGTGCAGTAATTTGCGAGTAGCTGGTAACTCATTGGGAGAGATGGGGTCGCAAGAACAACGCATCTACATAACCATTACCCTGACGACCGGTTGGCTCAGTTGGTAACGTGGCGGTTAGTCCGCTTGTTATTCCAGTGGTCACTGGTTCGAATTCCGTCTAGTTCGTGTTCGTTTATACATGTATTATATGTATTTCTGTAATAAAAATCTTAAGTATGTATAATTTCTTAAATTTATAATTATTATTATAAGCCTTCCGTGTGCCACTGCTGGGCAAAGCCCTCTCTACTCTCTTCCCACACCTCTCTATTATTTAATTTATAAAAATATAATAATATATTTCTGTTGTATACTTTTATTATTATTATCGGTGTCGGTAAATGACTCCGATTGCTCGTTTTTCCCCGCTGTGCCTGAACATGTATTATATATTGACCGTCTTAAAGTGCCTGATCAGCTCCTGCATATGTAAGGTCGGTTGTTTATCTCTGGGCATATTCTTACATTGAGAAGACACGATAAGACTTAAGCAAATACATAAAGAGCTTAAACTTGGTAATGCAGAGGTAAACATATCCCAAGACGTGAAAAGCGTCATATTTACCACAAAAGTGAATTCGTCACTAAATTATTTGAAGACGTGTCCCACTGGCCCTCACTTAAAGTAGGGGACAAAGGATTCATTTTAGAACGAGACAAATGGTAATGTTTGCTCAGAAGGCAATATAGTCGAATGTCATTCCAGACATTAGACTAGGCAAACTCGGGATCCTTATTGGGGTTTGTAAGACTTTCGAATTTTCTTATGAAATCTTAACTAGCAAGGACTTCCAACTCGCTTTAGGGAAATAATAATGTAATGAACTTCAAAACTTTCCAAGCTGGCAGCACGAATTTTTTAGTGAAAATGCGAGACTGTATGCATTTCAAATATATAAGATATAACACTATAACATTTGAAAGTATAAAAATTCATTGACATGTTGTTATCCTGGAATTTAGTTTCAATTTTGGTTTCCCAATTTTATCCTTGAAGCCAAATTACTAGACTTTTTTAAATGTTGTTTCTCGTGTAAGATAATTCGAATGATTATTATCTCTCGCGAGGGATATCATTATTTAAAAAATAAACTTCTTTTTTTTAATTTACTTTATTTCAGTCGTTTTATAACAACTCAGGTCCTTCACCACCACGAGAACCTTACTTGTTTAACAATAGTTATTAAAATATACTGAATAATATGAATAATTACTGAAATAAACCGCGATTTACCTTTAAATTCGTTTCAGTGTAAATTTAATTAATAAAAAACATTATTTTATTAAAATAGCATTATTATTTTAGTAAGTATAGCGTCTTAAGGAGTGAGCTAAGATGCTACTTCTGTATAAAATACAGAGTGTATTTTTTAGTAAGGCGTCTTAGAAATCGATGCTACCGGAGCAAAGGCACACAATAGGAAGCAATTGTCTATAACGGCGGATCAAGGCAATATATAATCCAAATGCCATACAACAATGGATTTAGTGTATTTAAAGACTTTGTGAACTGGTTGTTAAGTGCAAATGAAGGGACGGAGCCAGGGAACTAATTTATTATGGCCCAATTGAATCTTCATTTGACAACAATTGGGCAGTCCTTTGTGATGGCGACCTAGAGGTATTTGCAGTGGGAATGTTTCATTATACGGCGATGGTGTGAACTTAGACCCTTATGAATAAAGCTATCCGGGCTTAGATACGGCTGACATTTGATATAGTGACAAGTGGATTTGATAGTTTATTAAACCATTCATTGAAATTAAATACTGGACTGATTGAACAGAGCGTTTGTTCTAAACTCAGGTATAGTGATGTACACTTCAAAGAAAAAACTCACACAATATTGTAGTGAAAGTATTTAGAGCAGCACTTTGTGAAATACGAAAAGCCCGTTTTGAGAAATAGAAGAATACCGTTAGCACTGTATATATTGTAAATATAAGTATAATATAATGACTAACACATACGAATAGTATATATGTCGCAGACGGAATATCGTAAACCGCCGTAATTCATTGTGCCTAGCCATTTTCAAAAACAGAAACATTTTATTTTGTAGCGGGCCAATGGTTAGGCGGATTTAATACGGCTGAGTAAAATACCGCCAGAAAGAGTTCTGAGTTACACGATATTCAATAAAGCTAGCCTTATTGAAATAAAGTGAATAATTATCCGCCTTTTTGACACCTTCTAGCTTCAAATTTTAGCATTCTCGGCGTTGACATGGCATGGCAACAACAATGGGATCGATTGTAGAATACAGAATATAAAAAATATGATAGGTTCGAAGGTAAAGAAAGCATCCGTGGTTAGGTTTTATTATTAGCATTCAGAACACTTGGTCATATTTCATACTTGTATCGATCACTATCACTGCCGAAAATAAAGAGATTTAATGGGACTAAACATCAATCGCCATATTAAAGAACGTCTCGCAAAGATAATCCGGCAAATTCTTGGCAGGCAACAAAACAAAACGGCCGTTTTTGAAAATAGCCAACCGTCATGTTACACGTTACTTCGACATATATAATGTATGCATCGAAAAATTACACACGCAATAGCTTCTTCTATCCGCACTTCTCGTCTTTGATTTTTTTGTCCACGCATATCGTATCTTATTGTCTACTTGAAGCATTTAATAACACATCAAAAAGTTTAAAAAACACGAGTGACCTTCACATAGATAAGTACTCATTTTATTTTAAAATCCTGGTCTCCACGTTTTTGTTGCACAGAAACACAATTCACAATTAACTACAAAGATCCTCTACCCGCGACGTCGTTAACAATCATTATGAGACTTCGCCGAGCTCCTAAATCGTGACTACTCGTATGGTTAAAGGACGCTGAAATTATTTTATCTTGCAAAAACCGAGCAGCATTAAGCATGCAGGAAAGCGTCTAACGTCTCATTTGAGACAGTTACAGCGCGAGCCGTGAATATGATTCATCGTCCGCTAGAGTTAAGTTTTAATTAAAATAAGACTTTAAGGATAAAAGTTATATTTAAAATTTAAAACTATAGTGTAGCGCAGAGCAGCAGCAAGTTACACTTTCCATTACATAGATCGGTTCCAGTCTTTTAAAAAGAAACGCCCTAGTACTGTTTTATGTAGGGTTATAAGTTGGAATGAACACTTAAAAACTGACGTGTTAGAGTTCATTATTCTTTCACAGTTTCTTTCTTTATGAATTAGTAAAATCTAATTACTACACAGTGTTTGTTTCCTTAATAGCAAACGATTCGCCTGAGCCACTTGGTGACTACCTAGTAAAATGGGCGTCATTTTACTCTAAACACGTTTTAGATAATATCGTGTCTGTACGTAAGAATAAAAGTGTTACGTACACGATACACGAAAGAATATAAATGACTAATAAAAAGAGTAATATACGTGATAGAAATACTTTAAACAGACACAAACTGGATATACCAGTTTATTTACTCATCAAAGTAAATAATTATTTTCGGTAGCAAGGTACACACCTCTAGAAGAGGATCCCAGAGAGCGTCAAAAACCTTTCAATTAATTGATTTATAATGTTGTCAAAGAACGTTTATGTGGTAAATGAATATACTGTAATAGAAGCTCTATTATTATGACAGATACCACACCGTGGGAATAAGACGCTTTTCGCAGGCTGTTTCTGTATACTAAAGATTGTACCAAGTTAATAAATTGTATATTATTTGTACATTTGTTGTCTATTATTTATTTCTTTATTCATTAGAGCCGCGGTTTGTTTCGCCGGTTCTTCTCAGGACAGGGTTTCTCAGGACTAGGGTTGCACCGGTGTTAGATTTAGTTAATGACGTTCAAAAAGTATTCTTTAATAACAAAAATACTTTCATTTCATTTACATAAGCACTTCACCCCATTCAAATAGGTATATTCCGAATTGAAATAACATAGCCATAATTTGTGAGGCGGTATCATGTGAGCGAGAGATACATCCCCGATCATGTCGGTACCAAATCAGAAGCTATCCCCCCCCCCCCCATATTAAAATTGCGTACTACTAACAATCATCTTTAGATGTGACAAGGAAGTAATATTTGTTCCGCATGTAAATATAGGGAAAAATATCCCTCAAACGTAACGAAGGACAATACAAACTGTCAGATATAAGCCCCCTAAAGAAATCACATTAATGTCAAATACAGACCAAGTTTTCGAACTCACACAGATTAACTAGACCTTTTTTTATATTTAAAAGGAGGGATATACTGTGAAGATAAAACACATTTCCTATTTCTTATATTATGATTTCTGTAGTATATAAAAATATTGTCCGCCTCGTGGTTTGTAAGCAGGTTCAACCAAAGTGAGAAATCGTCAGGTTCGAGTCCCGGATCGGACCAAAGTGTTATTGGGATATTTCTGTTTCTAATAACAGCCCGAAGTCAGGAACTTGACGGTGTTACACCCCCGTGCCTTGGAGAGAGCGTTCAGCCGTCGGTCATTCACATGATTCCTCTCTGGTCGTGTCAGATTGCCATCCCATCGGATTTGTAGAATGTGAGAACAGGGGATCCACGTGTGTATGCGCCAACACCGGAGCACTCGAGTATGTCCTGCGCATTCGGTAAGGACGACATTATTGTATTTAAATAATACATACATTCCATACATTAGTTCTTTAACATTACATGCCGAGACATGACAAAATTAATGATTTACTTGTCTTGGTATATAACTTCAAGAATATTCCTTAGCCCAATCACCTCAAAACTTCATCATATCCCTCATCAGTATCTTCGTCATCACATATCAATGTAACGCTAGAAGTAGACCTTTGGTGACTACCGTCACCCATTAACATCCGCATAAAAAATATGCGTTACCCTCCTTTACACGTCCTCTCAATGGCCTACCCGCTACTCACTAGCCGCTTCAAAAGCGATAACTACCATCACTTTCGAGGTATTATATGAGCGAATCTCCGATCGTGCCAGCCCAAATCAGCTCCAACGCAACATGACATTGCCTCTTTTAACAACTGTAATTATTATGTAATTGATTAAATATTGAGTAAATTTTCTTGAGGAAATGTGATAGAAACAAATAATAATAATAATAATAATAGTAATAATATATGTCGACTAACACACCAAGCTTGCCCTGTATACGTGTACGGAATTACCGTAAAGACATGTGTTACAGGCACTGAACAACTGACTGTATTTAACCTTTTTTAAGAGATATCATATATTTAAGATTTTTAGTATAGAAATAAATATGAGATATAGATAAATCCATGACCCGGATTCGAGCTTGCGACCTCTGACGTAACGCGCTCTGCATACCCGCTCACGTTACCATGGTGCCAATCGGCCGTCAATATTTATTATTCAAAATAGGCTTAATTACATACATAGTCATGAGAATACAGCAAAGTAATACAAGTACAAACAAAATGTTTTATTGAATACATTATGTATTTAATAAAACATTTTGTTTGTACCAACAGTGCGTGTTATATGCAGATATGAAAATGTAGACATTTTAAGGACAAAGGGGTCATAACTCATAGCCGGAGAGGAATTTAGCGCTGGATGTCTAAGTATTTCTATTAAAAACAGAAGCAGAAGCTGCCGCATATGAGATTCATAAGACGGATGGTTTTGCCTAAACAAAAATGAATTATTTCGCTGTATAAAAAAAGAGCACATCAATATCTCACCATGTGTGTGTTACGTGAGGGCTGGAGTTCGTTTAGTTAATCTTCTATAGAAAATTTTCATGTCACAATGTTAGTTAGCTTACTCTTCTGAAGCGGGTTTGCCGATTTTTACGAAATTTTATATGCACATTCAGTAGGTCTGAGACTCGGCTCCATTCATACCCCTGAGTGATGTGATGTTTACACTTTACAATCACCATGAATACAATTTCTGACAAAACGTCTGTCGAGACAGCTAGTAAGAAATATTTTGTCTAGTTTGTTCTAAATCAATACAGTATCTGTAGTCAAACTAATTAAACAACAACATAATGGTGTCGGAAGAGAGAACGGAGTGCCACACATCACGATCCTTACACACCTGCCTTGCCTCCTGCACAGTCATCATTCTACTCTCTTCATACAAACAAACCGGTTGCGAAGACTATTGACACCTTCGGACAGTACCTGATCAACAAGATGATGGTATGTCAGTCTTGGTCTTCCTCAGTACCTACGTCCATATTATACAACAAATACAATACAACATAATATATTATATTCTTATCTCTCATCTCTGATAACGCATATCGTGATCACACGTGTTTCCATTTCTTAAATCATAGGAGAGCAAACGACCAGCCGTAGCCATTTTACAACTATCGACACCTATAAACAGGCACAGGCAGAACATGTTGCTCTCCTTCGCTCCGTATCACCAATGGACCACCCAAAATGTCCACGAACAGCACGAAACGTATCAGCATAACATGATGCCTTAAGTTTACGCGTACGTTATTCACTATTAGCGGGATGTTGGTAAATTATAGTAAATTGCTATAAAATCTGTCAAAATATTTTCTTGTAAGGTATAATATAACTTCACGTAGGTATTAGGAGAGCGCGGCATATTAATTTGGCCGTGGTAGCTCCATTCGGATGTCAAGCCTCAATTGCTATGCCTCTTTCTAAAACTGTGTAACTTTCAAACATCTCATTTAAAATCCTAGCCTGAAAATACAACGCACATGAAAATCCCACTCATTTTAATTACAGCAATAAAATCGCTAAGGATATTTGAATTCAAAAAACCATCACACGAAGAATAAAAATGTAATAGCAATAAAAATTTACGATTATTGCTGTGATACTGGCGTAACACACTGGAGCGAGATCAAAATACAGCTGTTAATTTAACCTATTATCATTATATTATAGTAATAACAGTAAAGATATAATCAGCGTGTACTGTTTCAATGCAATGTTTTTCTGATGTCTTCATTTAATAACAGGTGCTGATTTATAAGCTATCTATTACATGTCTATTAATGGACGTTTACGTAAAGAAATAGTACAAGAAAACTGGTTATCTATAAGTCGGTTTACGGGCGGTATAGTTTTACATGATAAAAGTTATCGGATTGATCTTTGAATGCATAGTCTGATGGAGTGAAAGAGTAGACTCGTTGCGCTCTCTTTCTCGCAGGCTCCGCCCATTCGTAAAATTACTGTTTCGTTACGACACATTGCAACTAGCCTTTTCGATTCACAAGACACTATCACGTCAAAAATAATGAGGAATAAATTTGCGTGAAACAAATTTTTCGTAACATATGCCTTCTTAAGGAGTATTCTCCAGCGACGCGTCTTAAACACGTTTTTTTTTTGTTTAGTTCATCATGATTATTATTATCTATGCTTTTCTATTGAATATCCGATTTTTTAAAGTAACGTTAAAACGGAATCGGAATCGGAACGGTATATTATTGATAGTAATGTAGAATGATAACGTGTGACGAGAACAGCTACGATTTGTTGCAGTTCATGTGTAGAATCCTGTGTCACAATCAGTGTAGATGCCCCTACATCCACGCGGACGGCCGTCGGACAACTTTCTAAGCACGTATGTTAAAAGACTCAATCAACAAGGTCGAATCAGTCTTATTGGGGAGACAACCAACACATCTTTTTTATATTTAACTGATAATATACATACCAACAAATCAAAAACGCGTAGTGCACAAAGCTTGTTATGTTATCGATCAACCTATTGCGTTAAAACATGATACAATTATATTGTAAGTAGCGATGAGTTATACAGTCAATACTGGACACATCCGAGTGAAATAAAAATATAAATACAATGTAAGGAAAAGATTAAAGGAGCCGCTGGAATATTAAATGAAACTACATTTAATAACAAAGTAATACTCTTCTGACTTAGACGGTTCATAGTATTTAACCAACACGTAGTGCGGAGTAAAGCCAGTGTATTTTACACAATTCTCATTTAAACTTAACACCGTGTGAGTCTGCAACGCACAACCTATTTTTGCGGGGTTGTTGTTGAGGAAGAAGACAGTGAGCGTTTATGACTAAGGGGAAGCCGGTGCTAATAAGCCTCGGAGGTAGAAAATTCCGGACGAGATATGGTTGGAAATACAAACCAGCTTGAAAAGTCCTAGAAAACCAGTTTTAGTATTTTGCGAAACTTGCAAAAGATTTACTTGGATTTCGTTTGAAATACTACATAATGTATGTGTTTACCGTATTTCGAGAAGAAGAAATGTTAGAATGACCCACATTACTAAACTCCTTCAATAATAAAATTAGCATAGAAATACAGACTTCAAATGTTTTAGGGCAAATATGCCAAGAATACATTGTTTGAAATGGAAATCATTATATGCTTAGACTAAACAAAACTGCAAATAGAAATATTTTTAACTGCCATTTCAGGAATTGACAGACAGATTATTTATTAGACGAGTTATCTGTCTGTCTGTATTAACAAAGATATGTGCTTCTGGTAGTGCAAATTAGTTGAAACGTCTAGTCTATGAAATAAATGTACGGGTCACTAGATAATCGTTTTAACATTCGGGCATCTGTTTCAGGTCAATTATTTTTCATATATAAAAATTTGGATGAACTCTTCTATTATAAAGTACTGTTAACAAGGTACGAATATTTGTTGTATTTACAATATTGCTAAAATTAAAGCTTCGTAAGCATTCATGTCACTAATTCAATACAATGTTTTTATTATTTGGACTCCATGAATTCCATATTTTTGTTTGAGAAAAACTTGCTAATGAACCATTATTATTATATCAGGGTGAAAAGCTTTTTGTCATTCCATATTGTATCAATATCTGTCCTAAATTTCATTAAACTATAATCAGTAGTATTTGCATGAAAAAATAACACTTTCTCATATCGGGATGCGTCTCTCCTATCTGCGGGAGAGATGGGCGTCAGTCACTCTTTCGACCTCAAACCTAGTCTTGTCGCCCGACGTGCACTCATAGCAATTCCATGAAGATTCATTTTCTTCGCTTCAACAGCATAAGTACATGCCCGAAAAAAAAAGAATAAATAATATAGATACAAAGAAATGTTGTAAAGCACGTGATTGTTGAAAATGGACGATCAATGCTACTTAGTTACAACCATATCTATCGACTTCAATGTAGTTTGGTCTCCCTTTTAAGTAACGAAGTCCACTTATATCTTTTATCTTTAAATGTGACTGACGGCTTTGAAGATAATCTATCGCAATCACGGCTTGAATATAAATAAGATACTTTCTAATCAAAGTTTTAATACACAAAACGTGCCGCATCCATTATCTTTAAAACTTTAGTAATTCTAAAGGCTGACTCGTATCGACCGCTGCATTATTCCGTGCAACCAACTCCGTGAGCCTTTCATCGAAATTGTGTTCATTTTGTACACTAAAAATGCCTACTACAAACTAGGCTACCACCATATAGGAAGGCAATAAATGTTACCTTAGTGACAGAGTGAGTTATGAAAAATGTTTTTACCACATAAATTCACACGGCTGTGGCGATTACAAAGAACACTAAACAATAATTAAATTACGAGAAGAAAGGCGAGCCCTCGACAATAACACAAATACGAAAACAACTCTCACGTCCGCCCTAACTTAGCGTTGAGTGCGCACCCTGGAACAAATTAACGTAATGTGTGCGGCCCGGAGAATTGAGTAAAAATTAGCTGGCAATACACCCGTCTCGACTTAATCAAGTGGCAGGAGTGGGACACATGCGCGGTGCAAATTGTGACACAAGTTGAGAACGCAAGCAGCATATAGCCGAGGAATAACGAGCCTCACGTGGCGTTGGAAAACTTCGAGGTAATCGAGTGTAATGTTTATGAGCGTTTTAAATTTCAAATCGAATTGCACACATTCGTGATACAATTCCAGGTCTCCATTACAAACTATCTTTCTGAAACGTTCCTTGAATAACGTTAAGGATTGAACACATTGCAACTGTATGCGTCGGTAAAGTAAAAAATAAAGTTTGTACAATAATGTAATTTTTTACTGTTGATGCAAATAGTTTTATTTATATATAATATAAGGGGCAAGCGGGCAGTTGCATAACTACCGATGCCCATAGCCACACACTTGTAAATCAGATTTTTCGAACTCTCAGACTTATCAAGCCTTCCTCCTAAGTGTCTAAATATGTAGCGAGCTGTTACAGGGTTTAAAATGTCTACCGACAGTTTGATGTGTGTGGTACATTCACACATCGTTATCCAGCCGTGGCGGTAAAGACAATATCATATCATCCTAATAAATTAAACCACGGCTCCGAACCGTAAGACACAAACAATAATACAAAATAATTTGGGATTACAATATTTTATGATTGGCTCTAGTTTGCTTCTTGGATATTTTCATGTTATTGAACATCAAATTCAATATTGAAGTTACCCAAGTGTCAAAATAGAAAATTTGACGCAAATGTAAGTGAGCACTAATCATATTTCCGAATTGAAATATAGATTCTCATAACCGTAAAAGTCACGCGAGAACACCGAAAGGGATACTATGTCAAATATCAATTTAGGATATTGGCAGCAAAGAGTATGTAACGGAGCGGGGGCGCATACAAATTATTAGCGTTTGAAAATTTCACATACGGCAGCTAAAATGATATTTTGCAAATATATTATTCGATATTCTTACTAATCATTGTTTTCATTTTATAGATCTAACTATAATTAAATCCATTTATACTTGACGTAAAGTAATATTGGGAGTTCATTTTAAATAGCTAAGACATGCGTTTTAAAATGGAAACGCACTTCTAATATCCGGTAGAAACAATTATAAACGTACATAATTTTTTTACCTACACATTTTCATTTATTTAGCCCTTTTTCACGCTATACGCCGAACACCGATAATGTTTTAGTTATTAAAATTAAACGTAACAATAACAATCCTGAATCACAAGATTGAGAGGAACCCAACATGATGTGCTTATCCCTCAGTATTAATTATTCGTCATGATCAGAAACACAGTTATTATTACACCAGAAATGAGTAAGAAGATGGAAACGTCTTCCGCCATAGATAGGGATCTATTTAATTAACGTAGGATAAGTCCTATGCATATTAGTTGCAAAATATTAATTTTAACACTAGTTCAATAACAATTAAAAATACGAGGACGTCTGTAAGCTTTTGCTTATGGAACTACGAACAAAGTTCGAAACAAACCTTTGTTAAAACGACGACGGCTATAGCTACCACTTCAAAACAATATTATACAAATAAAATTTTAAATTCGAAAACTTCAGAATAAAAGCTTCAGATTAATCAGATATATTTGACGTACTTTCTTTATCTACCTTTCCGTAACCATTATCTGATCTGAGTACGGCTACGAAATATCCATGATCTGAGAACGGCTGAAACAGGAGCAATTTGTTAAAGTCATGTCCCTGCTATAGATCGGAACACAGGTGGCCAATAGCTGTTGTATTTAACCCGTCCCGGTTCACGCGTGTGTCGTTAACTAAAGTGTATCCAGATGAAGGCGCCCTCTGTATATTACGTGACGAAATTGTCTATTGATTTTAAAACTTGTAGTCTTAGGATAAGGTACCGCAACAATAAAAGCAGTGTCACAATGATTAAGAGATCTCTGTCGATCGTGTAAACAGACAGTTTATTAAAAAAAGAATAATACATTTACAACACAGACTTTTTTCATATACTATATATAAAAAAGCCTGATTCCGAATATGTATAAAATATAATTACTTTAAAAAAAAATTCTTGACAATCGGGGGCAAACGAGAAATCTGTGCCTTTCAACGACTACCGACGCCCATGTATATCAGCATAATTATGTCGACGCGTTGCCCTTCGTGACACCCCCCAATGCGTGATAAGCAATTAATATTTTACTGCTTGCTTACTCTTTTTTTAGCATTTTTCCTTGTTGTTATGCTTCATTCAAAGAGGCTACGCGTGAATTATCTAGAGATATATATATGATTATAAATATAATAAAAAAAAACAATGATCTGAAAAGCAACACAAATGCATGCTCTTTCTGTGGTAGCTTTATCCAATAATGATTGCAGAGGAAAGTGTTATTGTTAAGTAAATTAGCTGAGAGGGAGTGAGGAAGATTGTATCAGGTGGCATATATGTGAAACGAGGTGCTTTATGTCGCAACCTTCCCTATCGAGTAGATTATGGGAGGGTAAGAGCGAAACAAAACGGATACGATTAAGTAACGAGGAAAAACGATATGTTTTTTTCCATCACTTATTATCAACATCTAAAAATTCATCGGGCACACTTTTTTTTTATTTTACTTTGGTGCTTTGGTGGACTTGCTTTTGACCCTTCTCTTACTTTTTTCTGTTGAACAACTAGTAAGTTGATAAAGCTTAATCTATTTAATAAATCCCATAATTATGCTTTTTTTTTAATTTTAACATTATGAAAGTATTCGAACACAAAATATTTAAAAATTCTAACTTCTACTAGAAATGCAATTAAATGTATTTTAATACTTACACTGCTATACTTTAAGTAAAAGAAGGGCAACGCAGTATAAGTTCCGGTCAGTACAAGACTCCTGACTGATAAATTGTCATTCATGGAATTAAAACTTAATACTGTCTTGACACAAACGACAAATACATTACAAGCTACATGCTGATGTGTTTTACGTTTAGCATGTCTGCTGACCTAAACCATAGTCTATTCCTACCTAATGAGGCTAAAGGCTTATATGTTTCAATGTCAAGGAACGGCCCCTGAAAAAATCTGTTTGAGTGGCTTTATAGAGATGAGTACCAAAATATATTATTCCAAATTAAATGCAGCGTAGGTAAATCATCATCACCATCAGACCTTATGCGTCCACTGCTGGACAAAGGCCTCTTTTGATGAACGCTAAGACGACCGAGGCACATACATAACACTATTTGCCAAAAGCAGAAGCTAAACCATATTTTACAAAATAATTGTAGCACGCGACACAAACCGAATTACATACAGTGTCAGCTAATATGAGCAGTTAGGTAACTAAAGTAATAAACTAATCAGTTCAAACGAGAACACGTAAGCTCATGGAGAAACTTTGAGACAGAAACGACTACAAATCATTATAAGTTGCAATTATTACGTGCGGCAAGGCAGTCATAAACACCGGCTGCTATATTAGCTGCATAGTTGCAAAGGGTGCAAGGTGAACTGAGTCATCCTATTACTGAGGTATTACACTTCCATAACGAACAAAAGCTTATTACATATATTCTTATTATGTACAGTATCTTAGCTTATTATGTATAGTATCTACCGGCTTTTTGCCTAGCAAACTATACGCTAAAACCTTCCTCGGGACTCGCTCCATCTATTGTTGACCGCATGAAGATCCGTTCAGTAGACTTTAAGAAAATCGATCACGCCTAACGGACGACTTATGGGCGCTTTGCTTTATTACACAAATACATTTTGAAAATAATCTATTTCGATGTGGCCAGGTTCTATTGCCGTGCTGCTTACTAGACTTTTTGAACCCAGGGAAACTGCTTTACCCAATGAAATGGAATGTCCAATCAGACCCGGGTGGACCGCACGGCTGTGTCGAACTCAGCACAGAGTCTACAGTTACCGATTAAAAGTGGTCATCAACGGCTATCTTAGAAAAGTGCTTCTCAATTTGTTCTACACTTTTTCTGGCATATTTTTTTTCCTAAATGCGTTATATTACTTAAGTATAATGCCTAATTGTTTCTAACGGGGACTGACTTTTCATATTATGACGAGGTATAAGGACCTGGACTTCCTACCAAAGTGCCCTTTAGCAAAATCGCCTCCATATACATATTTCTATATATTATTCTCAAAATTATGTCACTTATGATGATGTAATTTTGGAGAATCAAGTACAGATAACTGTTATCGCCAAGTGTATGAGCAAAAGACGTGAAACTTTAGTGAACTGCTGAGTTACTTTAAGTGTGGTAAGGACAGTGAAAGTGCTTAAGTGTAAATTACGGGCGCATTTGAGATTCGGTTCTTGCTTCCTGCGCAAAACGCTTCTCCCGAACACTAATTTGGCAAACTTCTACATCTTATTCTAACACGGGCTTGCAGAAAAACGCAAGCACCATCAGCAAATGGCTTGTATAGAACTAATAATATAATGCGGGTTTCTTGTGATGAATTGTGTTGTCACTTCTTTATGGAGCTTCATATGGTCACTTGAATAAAATGCATCTAAGATTTTATATACTTTTAGCTATTTATGAAGTATATTTGATATTTACTTTTACTTGGGGCTAGTACTCAAAAAAGTATTAAGTGAAGAAAAAAAATCTGTAAGAAAAAAAAATATGTTGGAGAAACGATTAATGTTCAAAATTAACAATAATCTGGTCGAGAGATTGTTTAAAATAAAGTATAAAATAATAATTTGATGTTTCTTTTGCAGCACTTCTTTTTTTCATATTTTTTTCGTTTTCACTAACCTACCCAGGTTTTTATGCCGAATGGGTTTGCCCATTCCCTCGCCTTAAAAAGAAAATAAAACACTCTTTCTACAAAAAAAAAAAACCGGTCTATTCTTTAAAAAAAAATTATCTCGGATCCAATAGCCCAGGATGTTTATTAAAAGAATTAAACGCTGCCGAACTGAGCCACTGGTCTATCTTCTACACAATTATCCAGTAATGGAAAATATATCGACGTTGATCGTCGATATATTTTCCTTCTTCTAATGGTACCATAACGTTACAAATAGTATATAACATCAAGAAAGCTCTATATTACGTAATTAGAAACACACATTTATCACAGTTTCTGTTATTCTAGAACAAATACTGTAAGAGTCGACATCCAATCAGCCAAGGCGTACATTATAGACGTGTGGTCTGCAGCTGCGGCTGTCATTACAACTGTGGAACAAAGATGTAATCAGCAACTTGTTGGTTGTGTGCGGTGCACTTTTTAGCCCACCACTCTGAGATTCATCATCATTAACTTTCATTCGTTTACTGCTAGACATAGATACATTCGTGGACTTCATAATTGCTGATCACAAGACTCTAATGTTAAAGTTGTCTTTTTTATAGTTCATGGGCCTTTGAAGAATACCGGCGCTCATAAACATAACACACCGCTGATGTGTTGCTCTCCCTCCTCTCACCCAGTGAACGAACGGCAATAAACAGTCAAAACGCGACAACCTTAAGGCGGAATGTTATGTCCCCTTGCTCTAAGTCCCCACTCATGCCGGCCCCAGTCGGCGTCTTATACTACCTTAGAAATGATCTGTATTCCCTTATTATATTACTCTTAGTTAAGTTAGACCTTATATAAATCAGGTGCTAGATCGAAGGGCCTTACGTGTGCCTTGAGACATGGAGATGTAATATCGCCGACTTGTCTCTATACAGTTTTGATGTCTTAAGTTTACGCGACAGTTACTCATAACAATAAAACTACTTTTACGGATTTTATTGTGGTTTATTTAATTATTTAACTATCCTGACGTTTCAGAGGCTTTACAGTCCGATATACAGTGACTTAAAGTTTTTACACTTTCTCTAGAATATAGCCCTGGATCTCACGACACATGGATGAACTTGCTTGCCACTATAGCGGTGAAACAGGCATAGGTAATATCTTTACATATTACACTCCTCGTGCCAATGGCTCGTGGCCGTGACCAATGGCGCTCTATGTGGGAGGTCTGTGTACTTCGGTGGACGTCGTCCGGCTGATGACGATGATGATGAGGATATTGACGTCTTAAGTTTACGCGAATGTTATTCATTACAATAAAACTACTTTTACGGATTTCATCACGATTTATTTAATTACTCAACTGGTCCAACGTTTCTGAAGCTTTACAGCAACCATGGAAAGAGGGGAAAGATTCCGCCCGTAACCATGGTTGTCAGAAACGTTGGACTAGTTATATAATGAAATGTGACGATTAGGATGATAACATTTCTATACATATAATTGATTGATCAACGCGCAGCCGAAACTAGATACTTGATTGATTTTTGAAAATTCTATGCCCATGGAGGTGAACGTTTATTTGTCTCAATTGATGCTGACATGGTACGAAATAGAAACCTGGTGTCTTTAGCAACTTTGTTCCGAATTCTCTGAAAAGGACTTTGGACGAAAAAGCTTGACAACGCGTGTGGAGTACCGAAAGTTCTTAATAAAACTTAACACTTAATTGTCTCTAGACACAAAATCCTCGCTGCGCGGTTATTGTCACTGTTCTCAGCAAGATTAATGCTTGGTATATTAAGCGTTTATATTTCAAACGCGCTTGTAGAGAAAATAAGAATAAATCTCACTAAATTATCTTCATAAAATAAATTACTTGAGTAAGGTTTTATGATACATGAAGAAGAATGATGCAATACTTTAGATAATATCTCTAATAGTTTACAAGGCTTTAAACTTCAAAAGTTATAAGTTCATGGTCATATTTCAATTGAAACGGGCATTTCCCGACATTCCATTTGCGTTTGCGTGTGTCTCTTTCGTTGCGGCACAAGGGGTATCGGCTACTCGTGGTGAGATAAAATGGGACGGCCTAGCTTATATTCCTGTTACACATTGCAACAGTATCATGTGATCAATATTTATCTCCCAGGTAGTGCCGACGCGGTTCGGCTACCAGGATTATACAAATATACTGATTAAACAAATAATATCCTGTATTGTACATTAGTAAAAGGTTGTTTTCAAATAGTCTGAATAAAGCTAATTTAAAATTCTAACAGCCCGCTAAGTATCACACGTTAATCTTCAAGGACCCGGGTTTCTAAACGGACTGAAAATCGCTCCAAATTAATTAGACTGCGTACATAGTGTAATAAACTCTCAACACAATGCCTAACAAATCCACTCTGTTACTGTGATTTATAAATTGCACAGAAAATAATACGTGTACCGAAAATTACAAGTTGTCGACCTTGAGCCGGATCCCAGCGTAAGAATAGTCCCAATGTTAAATTATAAGCATCCAAACTGGAATTTCTTCGTACAATTCCCCAGTGTAAAGCACGTTGAAAAGGAAAGCTTTGGATGTTCCGAGAGACGTTTGGAAAATATGCGCAGCTAACAATTATTAATGTGAGCTGAGAGTATTTTCCAAAATATATGTAAATAGCAATTATAATATTGGAATTATACCCAGATTGTTTTCAAAGTTCTAGAGCGTAGGCCGCGTTTAGGAGGACCAAGCGTTGTTCGACCTTTCACCTGGTGGGAAGAAGATCTCCGCGATAGGGAACTGACGCCCATATCCAAAGGATACTGATTCAGATACTTTATTTTTCCAATGGGGCCTCACCTAACCTGCACTAACTGCAAGGAACGCGCTTGAAAAAAATTAGCCATACAGCGGCGGAAAATACTGCTGCTGGAAACTTAAAAGAATTATTACAGGAGGGCATGTGCTTGAGATGAGGGTTTTAGGCCTCAGACTCTCCCTCCTGTCCTGAAAACTCCGTCACCCGTCAAAACTTCCCCGTCCCAAGTCCCATGCTCCCCCAACAGTTACACCATCTGCAATAAAAATTGTAGCATTGTAAACTATTGAAATTAAATCAATAGGTGACACTGCTGTAATGTCAAAAATTAAACATGCCCCGTTACGATAACAAGAACCCTAATTACTTGGCGGCCATCTCACGAGGGTTGACGCTTAAAGTTTGCCCGTGTGTGTTTACAGCGGGTCCCAGTTGAGCCCAACTACGAGACCATACCTGTATAAAACTGTCCTAAAGACAATGGAAGTGCCACTCTCGAGTTACAGTTGTAGAAAACAGATTTATAGCATGTACCTGACTTTTAATCTACTCGCATAAATCTCTTCCGTTACTAAGTGCCTGATTGGCTGACTGGAAGACAACATACAGCCAAAACTATTGAACGGCAAGCAGCTGAAATTTATTATGTATGTTCTTTGAAAAATGTATGGGAGTAACCACGAGAAAAGATATTTGGAAATTCCACCAAGATATAGGCGTAAGGGATGAAACAATTCAACCGAGATTCAACAGGACCGAGCGTATATCTACTATTGCATGAAAGTCATTTTATTGCATATACTCTAAAAAGCAGGTACAACATGTACTCCAATAGTATCCCTGAAGGGATGGGTCCGTTACTTGTGTTTCAGTGAAGCTTGTCAGTTAGGTCATGACTAACTGTATATTGACCATCTTGTGCGTACCACGCCTCTGCAAATAAGATCTGTAGAAAGTCGTATTTTTATGACACGGCAGCTAACGGTCCTATGTGCCAATAAAAAGAAAATATTGGGCGCGTCAGCGGTACGTGCGACTCGTCGCCGTCTGGTTTAGTTAACCGTATAGAAATAATTTGAAAGACATTTTTTGGAGATAGTGCCGTGCTGCATAGGAGGAGGTAGTGCTATACATATAGTGTATGACACTACATCCTCCTACGCGACGGAATTGCGCGGGCATGACCGGGGAGTTATCTCACGCTCACATGCAACCACCGTAGTGTCATCTTCAGTGTCGCGTTTCTTGCGGTTTGTGAGTATCCGGTGGCCCATTGGGGGGGCTACGCATCGGCATAGTAATTATGTGGATGTTCATGGGCGTCGGTAGCAGTAAAAAGGCTCCGATTTCTCGTTTGCCACCTATTCTAAAGAATTTTTTTTTTTTTTAGGTTTTTCTATTTTATACATATTCGGAATCAGCATGAAGTTTTGAATAAGCCCTGTAATTTTGCACTATGATTATCAAAACAACACTGTATATCCATATATCCCTTTCCTGTAATTAGAACAGAAGGGAATAGAGTAGAAATAAATAGAAAACTTAAATATTTATTCATCTGTACTACATAAAGCCCTCGGGGGATATAGACGTGTGCGTAAAATACAAAACAACTTGACATGTGTCACATTGTGATCACACTTCCTGTATAATATACAACGGGGTTTCTCAACGTACCTTAGCACAAGAATACGCCATCAGGTAACAGAGGGTCAATGATAAGAGTAATATAATGATGGCGGCTGAGCCTGATAATTACATGAATAATCTACTTATATTATTTTTAAATTGCTCTTCTTCTACTTTTGAATATTTCGAGTTTCTACTTAAATTAACTACCCCATGTTACATCTACATATCTAATATCCCATATGGACACTTATTTGGTATATATTTTTTAACAGAATTTCCGTCGATGACCTACTGACAAAGTTATTACTGTTCCTATCATGTTGTGTTAAATTCAAAGTGGTATTGGAAGTTTAGTACCACGTGAAACAATAAGTTTGAGAAGCTCTGATGTACGGATATTTACAAAGCCTCTGTAGTAAAACTAACAAAGCTTTAAAACGGGGTAATGCCTTGCTAGTTGTAGACACCGGGGAGTTCGTAATTGCTGTAACACATCCTCATACGCGCAGTTCCAGAATGTACACTTTGTTTCCTGTGTGTACGTTCAACCGAAATCCGTGGGTTACACTTATGAGCAAGCGTTAATTAAGAGTTTAGATTTAATTTGATTTTCCTGTTGAGTGTGATATGTAGAGATATGTTATCTTCAATAAGATGTTTTATTTATTTTCGTTATATAGTACATAGTTTTGAGCAGGTGATTGGGAACATAACTATATATTAATGTTATTGTATATCATTAAGTGGCGGGGACTTATTTTGAAAGGTGGGACTGCAATCCAAAAATTGCATGGAATCCCCAGAATTGTGTGGCATCACGATTTAATAAGAGATAATGGCATATTCCCTTGCAGCCTAATTGGGTCGGCACGTCCGGAGAGATACCTCTCGCTCATATGGTACCACCGTAAAGTGACAGTTTCGCTGTTGCGTTTCGTGCGGTTTGTGAGTAGCTGGCAGCCCATTGAAGGGGGAAGGAAAGGAGGGCAACGAATCTGCACAAGAATCGTGCGGATGCTTATGTGCCTCGGTAGTCATCTAGTAGCTCTGAATGCTTGTTTGCTTCCCTAGAGTATTAGAAACCAGTTCGTGGTCTAATTAGAAATTTATATTTTTTTAGACAATTAATTAAATGACAGAATTCGTTACTACATTGGACCTTACCTCTCATCTGAATTGCCTTTATAATGTACAAAGACTAAATTTATAACAACAACACATCTTGTTAGATCCTCTACGGGGTAGGCAAGAAGAAACGCCATGAGCCTCGGTCCGTCGATTATCTTGCCTCCGCTACAGTCGTATAGTATTACTTACTTTATAAATATAATTTCAGATAAAAGGGTCAGTTTTCAGGTAAATATAGAGAAATATTTTATACAACATCAAATATTTCTCCGTAACGCGTTGGAAGAGACATACGTGACAGAGATGAAAGCGGTGATCACGCGCATTAATTAGTCAGATTATAAGGCGACACACACACTGCTACACTTGACGAGTGTGCGTTATCAAATTATAAGTTAAAGGCCTCGCACACGACGATATAAATCATATGCACATTGGACATATTCAATTAGCATAATGAATTGAGCCGATTGTCTAACGTGTGGGCAACAATCACGACCCACTCCGTATTTACATAGAAATGTGCATTCGTGTGATAAACATCGCCCAATGGCCCACGACACATTATGCTAATTCTCTCGCACTGTTATTGGGGCCAATTAGCTTTATGCGCCGATCTATTTGACACAAATTAGGGATATCGTTAGCGGATTACGTGTAAGCGATGCCTTTGTGTGTTAGACAAGATTCCCACTGTTGGGGTCAAGATTTTTAAATTCAAAATGAAGCTAGCTAAGCTTCCGACCATTGGAAATAAGTCACAATGAGGTCCAATCAATTATTATTGGTGTCTAGGTTTTTTCTAATTCTATACATACAGGTGCGGTTCAGTTCAGCTGGGCTAGCTACGGCACATTATAACTTGATTAACATATCTGAACATAAGTGGTTTTAACAGGAGTACAATAGTAAAATATTTCAGTCTCGTCCATTTGTTTCACTTAAGTCTACAAAAAGATACAAATGCATATATTAACCTATTCTATTATATATTGTGTAAAACAATATATTGTAGTTGCTCGTACGAAGAGCAACTAACTTTGCGGTTGTCTGTCGTAAAGTCTGGCTCCCGATTACTAAGGTTTCAAAGCGCTACGTGACTGGAATTTAAAGGAATGACGTGCGTTACAGCGTCATGCCTCGAGAGATGTTAGCAGTCAAAGTACGCCAAAAACGAACAGCCTGCAGTTACCGTGCCCGGAACAAAGCGAGTTTCGTCGTTCAGCAAATAATACAAAATAAAAAATACTGAATTCATTTCATATCATTTATCAACAAAAAATTTAGCAACTCGAGCTAACAACTTATTTTCCGAAAAATGAAATTTCAAACTTTTATAATATGATTATATCAAATTGTATATACAAAATGTACACTTTAATGCTCATTCGCGGTACAATATTTTATACACTACAAAAATCACTAAAATAATGTTCACGATGAAAACAATATGCCGTTAAAAATATAATAGGCGCTTTAAAGTTTCACATTTACTTGGCTCGAAAATGGATGAAACAATTTGATTTATACGAAATGCTTTTATTGGAAAGAGCGTGCAAATTAGACCGTCACAAAAACCTTTAAAAAACACTATCGCGCTGCGATTCAGCTAGAATAATATGCTCTAAAACTAAGATACTCCAGTCATTTTATTTTTTATTCTATAAGTAGTTTTTTTATGTAAAAAGGAATAATGAACATGCTTGGTACTGGCACACCTTTGAGGACTATTATAGTTTTATATATTATAGGGGGATAAACGGGCAGTCGGGCCCTTCTGATAAATACCGACTTACATAAACATCCGATAAACTCCTTTTTTCTTCCTCCCCTCGTATGGGCCACCAGACACTCACAAGCCGCATGAAACGCGACGGCGAAGCTGTCACTTTACGACCGTATCATGTGAGCGAGAGGTCTCCCCGGTCGCTCCGAGCGCATGGTAAAACTTCCTAAAACTGTTGCTCTAGTTTAGTATAATTTAAATTTAAAATACTTACATGAAGGAATCGATTGTAGTTTATACAATTGTATTATACAATTGATTGTAGTTTATATAAAAAAACAAACCAAAACTAATATTTATATTCCAAACTGAAGAATTCAGCATGCAGCAGCATGGTCCATTGAAGTGGAGGGGGAAAGGAGGGCAAGACATCTGCATGATTCAATTATGCGGATGTCAATGGACGTAGGCAGTAGGCGAGTGGCTCCAATTCCTCGTTCGCCCTTCGTCCTCTCTTTGAACTATAAATTAAAAAAAGATACTATAAAAAAGAAACGATAAAACGCGCGGTATGAAAAATATGAGAAGTAGACTCGTGTGAAACGTTACAATGAAACTACTTTTACGGATTTTATCGCATTTTATATAATTATTTAATTAGCCTGACGCTTCAGAAGCTTCGCGGCGACCATGTTCACGGATGGACTGAGATGCGACATGTTATTATAAGTACCCGAAGAATTATTATTACTTGGATACAACTTGTTTGGGAGACATACCCCCTATTAAACGGATGGTATTCTGCCAAAATCATATACTTGCGTATGCTGCGCCTTTTATGATTTTTGGTTTACTTTTTAGTTTCCGCCTTGATTTTCATAAGTATATAAGCTATCCCATAAAATGTATCGCAATTGGGATTTTTCGAAATGAAAATTAATTTCGCATCGGCATACTAATTCTGTGGGTGTTCATGGGCCGTCGGTAGTCGTACACAGGCTCCGATTGCCCCCTATTCTATTTAATAAAAAAGTTTATAAATAGTTTTTCTTAAGAAGTTGAATATTAGTTACACAAATATATTGAACACAATAAATTGAAATTAAATAATTGTGGAAAAAGTATATAAAGTTTATTTATGTATTCAATTGTTAAGATGAATTTCTATCAAAAACGGTCAATACATTCATTCAATCAAGTAAATATGCTGCTATACTTAGTGTCTTCAGAGAACACTAACAAATCTATCCGATACAACTTAGAGGTCTTCAAGAAGAGAGCATACCTATTCCTCAAACGCAACGCTACTGTAAGACGCCTAGTCTTACAGATGTCTATGGGCGGCGGTAGTCACTACTGACCTGTTTTGCCCCCATTTCATAAAAAATGAAAATCTTTCAACGTTATTTACCTCGCATATCATTATATTGTAATTTATAAATTTAGTCTAAAATTAAGTATTGTATTTAACATTAATTAAAATATTTTAATAATAATTGTACTAATTGGTATAACCTACTAATTCTGATTAGTGATCTGATTAAATTTATTGACAAAAATTACATATTCTGTGAACCAGGGTGTGACGCACTAACACGCCACGCCAATCCGACAGGGGCTAGATTTGGGCCGCGGAAAATTGCAGGGCATGATCGATGTGGGCCAGGTGTCATTCATCATGATTATCCAGAATATTTTTTGTAAAACCTTTCCCGCGGTATCGCTGGCAAATTGTGAAATATCACCGATGACCCACGATGACCTGATGGGAAAATTATTAATGAACATATCTGATGGTTATTAAATTTTTATAATTTAATTGCAATGTTTGCACGCGTGAAATTAAACACTTACAGGCTTTGTATTCTGATAATGGTAATTATTCAAAAATTTAAACACCAAGCAAACAATTTGTCAGTCAGTCACAAGAAACGCAACAGTTCATCTGTCAGTTTATGGCGTTATCATGAGACAGTGGGGCACCGCCCCTGTTGTACCAGGCCAATTCGGATGCAATTTTTTTTTATAGCATAAGAGGACAAACGAACAATCGGAACCTTTTGATGATTACCGACGCCCATGGACATTCGCATGATTAGTATGCAAATGCGTTGCCCTCTTATCATCCCCCCAATTGGCCACCAGCTACTCACAGACCGCACGAAACGCACCAGAGACGCTGTCACTTCACGCCGGTATCAAGTGAGCGAGAGGTACTTCCCCGGTCATGCAGGCCCAATTCCGTTGCATAGCAGGATGTAGTACCTTGCATGGTTAGTGCCATGGTAGTACCTCCTCCTATGCAGCATGGCACTATCCCTTCCTAAAAATTTATTATAACAATAAGAACCTTTCATTTAATTATATCAATAAGAGCTTCCATTGTGTAGTATAAGAGCTAGTTAACAATAACAGTTAAAACTTAAAGCTTACTTGGATATTTATTACTTCGAAATGATAATAAATTCTACTCTTGTACTCTAAGAATGTATCGTTCGTTTAAGTATTTATGTTACTCGCGAGAAATTAAACCGAAACACAACGATGTACTAAAAGTGACCTTTGACGAAATACAAGTCAGACACACACAGGCGGAAAAAAGGCATACAGGCATGTGTGTGTACCGTGTACGTTTCGACCGCAAGGTCGTTAGATCACGTGTTTTATTTCATTTTGTTGTGGTCTGTGAGCTTCATGTTTGTTTTTCCGTAGAAGCATAATTCATAAATTCATAAGCCGTATACTAACAGGGCTGTCTACGATCTGTTACAAACGAGTCCCCGGCTATTTTGGCCACCGGTCGTGCCGGCCCAATTCATTTCAGAATAGCACTACCTCTTACTTAACTAACTTAGATATGGTCTGATAGAATGAGCTGATTTTGAATCCCAATAAATGCGATTGGCAGGATATTGGTCATTATGGGATGAATTGAATGAAGCTGATGGTGATGTTTCTGTAACTTCAGCAAGTATTCGAAAGGAAATTCAGCTACATAAACATTCAACATCGAAATTATTCGTATTAAAATAATGAGTTTTATTTAACGATACCACGGGAACAGGGTACACGTCCGAAGCCCTTTCAGTGTAATGAACACAGTATACTAATGTACGCTGGAAGTAATTGTTACATTTTTAGCCGCCGTTCTCATGTTACGAGCCGGAAGAGTATTTATAATGAAAGGAATTATAATTGTAAATTTTATAACAGCGAAATAATAATGAAGATTATCATTATCATGAATATTTAGGAAACATGGCTATAAAGTCATATATAACCAGGCTTTGTCCAGCAGTGCACGTCGTCCGACTGATGACGATAATGCCTATAAAGAGATGTGGTAAATATACCTATTTTTAATCTTCTTTGATTCTATTCTAAATCTATATTCTTCTATGATTGATGTTCACGACACGCCGCATTAGGGAATTAACGCAGAGGTAGAGGTAATCAACGCTTTGAATGTAACATCTGCAAAGTTTAGTAAGAGGTAGTGCCATATTTTGCTGCAGCGTAATTAGGCCAGCGCTACCGCGGAGGTACATCTCGCACACATGACACCGCCGTAAAGCGACAGCTCTGCCATCGTGTTTCGTGCAAACGAAAGAAGGGCAACGCATCGGCATGGAATAATGCCGATATCTATGGACGTCGGTGATCGTCAAAAAAGTGTTTGTTCTATAAAAACTGGTCTCTATATTACAAGTAAATGTAGCAGCACATTTAATAGTGATATTAAACATAGGTAAACAATAAACTGAAATCCTGAACCGCCAATTTCAACAACTGTTTAATAACTACAAATCATTGTCAACTTTGAACAACGGTAAATACAAATCGACACAAAAGCTAGCCCCGACCTAACGCACTGCGAATAGCTGTTTACGGCAGCTACGGGGTGTTGCTTTACGGGCAGCAAACAAAGAATTATGCAAGCTCACTTACAGTTTGAACGGGTCACGGGCGCGGTACGGGGGCGGGGGGCAGAACATACGGGGGCACAGTGGCATTTTTATGTCACTGAACAAGAGAAACATATATGCAATTATACATGCAGACATGTTAGTCATGGGGCTGAACTGTCACTCATTCATTTACACGTGTGAGCGAAATAAGTAGCTTAACGTGCATGTACACACAGGCTTTTCGGCCTTGGGATAATAATTATGAGAATTCCTTGCAACTGTTATTTTTTTATAGTATGCCCCCTGCAAACGAATAGTCGAAGCATTCCTACATACTCACGTATACAATTTTTGCACGCATGTTACACTCCTCGGCTAGGGAATAATTGGACGGTAGTTCCAGTGGGTCGTCAGAAACACGCCCACGAAATGCGACAGCATAGATGTCACTTTGAAAGGTACTTCTCCGTTACTATCTCTTACTGGTCGTCAAAATAATAACATTTGAGATCAATAATGATAACTTTTATCATAAGATGGCTTGACTACCCATACCAGCAAAAATAAAATACTCAAGATGCCATTTCAGCATGATTATCTAAATTAAAAACACCAATTAGATGAAGTAATAAAAACGAAGATGCTTTATGGAAACGAATGCAAAGCTTCTCGAAGATAATTAATTATACAGAGGGAAAACTATTAACATAATTATGAATAAAAAGCATCTTCGCATTGACAAATAAAAATGGAGAAACGTTGACTTCTTTTAATATATATTTTTTTCTCAAATGGACGACATTTCATTTACCAAGAAAACGCTTCAAAGGATATTACGAAAGTATTAAAAAAATAATCCACTATTCAACTAACAGGGCTGTCATGTTTTGACTTTGTCAATCTCAAAGAAAGCAGTTATAAACGTATCTATTACGAGTAAAGAGCAACGCCGGCGGCGTTTTGTTATTATATCCATTATGATACTCGAGGCTGGAACGCGAGTTTCAAAAACGAGCAATGTAGAAATTGAACAACAAATTAATAAATTTGCGCCGAAAATCGTACCACGTAAAACTATGAACTAATAATACAGGTAATTACAATTGAAGGACTTACATTTAATAAAATACGAGTTAGCTGTAGACTACACGACCGAAGTTAAACATCCTTAATAATGCGGAACGTAGCTGGCTATCAGAGAAAGAGAGAGTATGCTCGCACCTCGCTCTCACACTCTCTCTCCCTAGACTGCGAAACGTAACCCACCCTTTCTTTCCTTCTATCTTCGCTAATGCATTTCCTCTCAATTTTTCGTCGGCCTCATTTATGTAACGCTCTCGTCATGCATACAACCTGCCCCCTACGTCAAGGGTGCATAAAAAATTTATTTATAAAAGATTGTGATAGAAAAGTAACGATTCCTTTCTAAAGACAAAAATTGAATACCACTTAGACTATGAAAAAATGTTATAAAACAATTAATCAGAAAAGCATTTTTTTAGACCAACAGGTTTGAAAAAAACCCCATACAAATAAGAAACCTTTTAGAGACAGTTATTTCAAGATGCCCGAAAATCTCTTACTAAAGTATATTAAATATGTAAATAGGCTTGTGTGCTTTAAAAGGCCCTGTTACAAATATTTCAAAATTTAATTCTTGAAAATAACGCTTAAAACGCTTCTAAAAATGTAAACATCTGGAACAAACATTTATATGAAAACACATTACCCACCCACGAAAAACGTAAGCTTCATCCATTAACGTAATGTAACCTGTGGAATACTTTAGAATAAAATTTAGCGAACGGGAAAAACAAAATGTATTGAAGGTTGAAATTGAAATGTACGTTAAAAACAAGGTATATCCGCAACCATGAAAATAAACAATTTTTATCATAAAAAGGAAACGTTACCTGTTAACATTAAGGTGGATTTAGATTAATTCATCCTTTTTTTTTTTTTTTTGCTGACGCGGGGAAACGAATTTACGCGCCTTCAATGGCCCTGGTTGGGGTACAGTGGTGTGTGGGGCTCGCGAACCATTATAGTGTCGAATACACACAAAACCACCGCGAGTGCCATCAGTGCCGCCTTTGACGAGGTGCCCCGGAATAACAAATCATCAGTGCACCTCGACGACTAATCGGCCCCTAAGGACCAACTTAGCCTCCACAGCGCACTACCCCAGCCTCATTTTGCTTTTTGTCCCCTCTTCTTATAAGAGGGTGAACCGAGGCAGCCAGCGCGTCGGTTCAATTGGCTTCCCACAAGGTGTCACGAATCACCCCGGGCTACTGAACCCCATCGCCGCGACAAGGCTTGAACCATGGTGGAGAGATCGATTCATCCTACGTTACCAGTTACCAATTATCAACTCTGTGTACGGTACGTACAACACACATATAATTTAAATAATTTTATTTTTTAATCTGATATACATTTATAAAATATTAGCTGTCCTGACAGCTGTTCTGTCATAAATTGAATATGTTGTCATTGTCATGTTTGCAAGGGTGAACAACCCCTATCACTGAGGGGTATGAAAAATAGATAGCTACCGATTATCAGACCCACTGGATATGCATACAAAATTTGGTAAAAATCAGTAAATCTCTTTCGGAGGAGTAGGGTATTTAACATTGTGACACGAGAATTTTATAAATTAGATGATAATATATAAGCGAGTACTACATTTACTCAACACGATATATCAGAAACTATTGGTTCAATTTGTTAAATTCTTTCGTACTCAGATATAACGAGGAAGTTTATAACAATATACCACCACGCTATGACAGATGTGAGCGGTGATGCTGATTACGTAAAACCGCGGGGAGCTGCTAGTCAGATATATAATTTTAAATTAGACGTAAGATATCTCAGTCGGAACATTACGAAATTTAACGTTGAATTATTTCGATAGCTTTATAGAATACTACATTTCTAAACATAGAAGCTATCAACTTTATGGACACTACTGAGCGAGTTGGACACGATTTTATAATTCTATTTATTTAGTGTACTTTTTAAAGAAAATATTTTCATACAATACTTCCTTCGATGACAAGAAACGAATGGTTTCCATGTTTTCTAAATTTATGGTGATATTACTCTGTGTCACCATAAAGTCAGAAGAGCTTTGCTATTCTTGATGAACTGTGTTGGAAGAGACCCTTCTAGAGCATTATTCACACAATAAAATTAACAGCACAAACAACATTAAAGAAGCAAATAGTTTTCAGCGGATAGGACGCGTTGAAAATTATATCGTTTTAGACCGAATCCGTTGTACTCCTACAGGACTCCCCAATGATTCGAACGTGCATTATAATTCAAGCGAGACACGGAACTTGTTCACGGGCTTCGAATATCGCGCTTTGTACGCCCGGCTCGGATATAAATGTTAATTTTGAGTCCATTGTAGTTGCCGCGATGAGTTTGCGAATAAATTATAAATGAGCGTAATACGTGTACCGGAGTTCGAGATAATATCATGTGCTAATGTTGGCTTGTTTACTTAATACCATTGATTTACAAAAATACAAAATACGCGAGTTCATACTGTACATTCTTTCTAAAGAATCCTTCATTGTTTATAAACAATTGCTTCAGGAAAGCCAATTTAACGCACATGATTTTAAGTTATTTTTATAAAGCAAATATACTATTTGAAAGAAGAAGAAAATCATGGAAAATTAATCATGCGCGCATGATTTTCAGTTGTTTTTACAAAGCGCATTAATTTTCTTTGTGCACATCTTTAATACGGACTGACTTGAGAAAATTACTGTGTATCAGGGTGTTTTTGTAAATCAATGCGTAAGACGCTACTGAAGTGTGGTAATACAATCTTAATGACTCCAAACAATAAAACTACTTTGACGGATTTCGTCGTGGTTTAATTACTTCTTTAACAAGCCCGAAGTTTCAGTTAATGTAACAGTCCTTGAAGGAACATTCTCGCGTAAACTTACGACATCAATACTCAGAAGTTTCTTGGAAAATATGCCGCTTTTATAATGCACTACTGGAGCTGCTTAAATATGCAAAAGTTTGTAAGCCGTCTTTGATACATTTATAGGCAAATAATAGGAGTTATAGATAGAACTTCTGTGTCTACTGTGCGCCAACATATCGAAATTCGTTCTCTGTTTACTAGAATAAAACTATTTTCAATGGATTTTATAGCGGTTTATTGAAGTACTTTACACTCCCGACACTGTGTTCCTACTAATGTTTCTAGTAATCACGACACGTATCAACACATACGTCACGGATACAATACCTGTATTCACATCGTCGTTTCCAAACTTTTTATATGAGTTGAACTATCCTTTTTCTAAGAAAATGAGATGATATTTTGCATGTAAAGGCTGTATAATCTCACCTGAAGTAAGAATGGAACAACAAGGCTTTATCTAAATCTGTTACTTCAAAAGTAACAAAGGAACAAATATAACAAATGTACCAACCTCTGAAACGTAACATGACGAACCCATCATTTTTTTTTTTAATAATAATCATAACACCACGACGGCATTGCCCTGTGATAAGTAACTTAAGACATGTGTTATTTATTACACAACGGAAATATCTTTAATATTTTTTTACATACTTCAAAACTTGTATATATTTATATTTTCTGTAGACAAACATACAAGACATCATATATAGCCACTACCTATGCTGGATTCAAACACGCGACCTCCGTAACACGCTCGATACACCTGCCTTTGTTACCACTGCACCAATCGGTCAACGACTCTATCATACGTTCCCTTAAATAAATTTAATTTATCCTACCATTTTTTCGTCGGACCTGAACTTTTTTATAGTATAATAGGCAAACGATCAGTTGGACCACTTGTAAGTAACTGATCACCTACGCCCATAGACATCCGTAACACCAGAGGACTCGCAGATGTGGTGCCGGTCTTTTATAGACAAAACTTATTCTGTGCAAGCGAAGAGAAGCCCAGTAGTTCATCAATTGTTATGAGTGCTTTACACTTTCAATCATACATTGTAGGAAAAGTGTTGAATACGGAAATAGCGGACCAATTTGTAGTGTAGCTGTAACTTTACCTCAGCCTCGTCTCGTCGAATACAGCGGTCCAAAACTAGGTTAATTAAATGTAACTAATTATAAATCGAAGATGCCAGCACGCTGGTGTCTCAGTTGGCGATATTCGCTTCAACTGACATTGTAGCCCTTGCACATTGAACATTCGCCATAAAAACTGGACCAGAACTACTTACAACTAGGCTAGTTGATCCTAGTACCTTTGGTCAAACAGGCGGTATCATGTGAAGGGAAGGCGCAAGTTCTGCCAGTCTAATTCGTCTGCAATACAGCATGGGCACTAAGTGTTACTATTCCAGATCTATTGTAGATACTGTTATGATAATTTCGATTTTGTGTATAATGAAATTCTCAATTATTCTATGTATAAATTTTCCCCCATTTCCAATTGGAACGTGAATACTAAAATTCAATAATCCACCTTTGTCTAACTAGCGACGCTCCACGGTGTCACCTGTCCCGTATAGCAGCTCCTATTTATTAAACAGTCTGATAGTGTATGTCTAATAGCCTTCCTTATCGAACAACGTAAGATATAGAATGTTGCAGGAATAATACCGAGTTGTTTGAACAATAAGTTAGTTAACAGTTTTGTTTTCTACAATTGATTATTTATTTGTATAAGGACCTCAACATCGCTAAGTGTTATCGTTTAGCCATGATACATATGTTTCTCCTGAATTATAATAAACAAAAACGTTATAATGAGAAAATCAGCACTTCAATTTTGTAATATGAGTGCAGATAAAACATTTACATGTTATATCGTCATCATAACTTAATTTATTTAAGTACATATTCTTATTGTATTTTATGTATTTATCTAATTTAGCTTTAAGATATTTTGCCAAGAAACTTGATGTGTTATTAAGTATTATTTCTTCAAATCGTTAAAAATATTTAAACAATAAAAACGCAGATATCCTATCACCAAATTAATCTTTTGTTTCGCCAATAAATCACGTGAAACCGGTGAAGCTTAAAATTTACCGGAAAACTTCCGAACGTTGTGCAAATTTAGGCGGGAGAACCAACTCGTTCGCCGAAATTAAAAATAAGGATATTGCCATGCGGGATCGTCGCAATAAACCCAGCTAAAACGCTATAAATTTCGATAGGTAACGTATTTTACGCTAATTTGCGGTAAAATTCGGCGCCGTTAAAATATAAACATTACACCTGGCGTAACAGATACGATGTTACATAATATATCTTGGTAACTTAGACACAAAGATGAGAATGCTCTGGACGAGATTGGAGAATTTTGTGAAATAGTACACGTAAAACTAATAGTGTAATCACGTATGAGGCATTTTAATCTAGCACAAGTTTGCTGTAGCGATTTAATACGTTAACATAAGAAATATCTGGTGGAACCGCAGACACTTCTAGGCGCGTCCGGACACGCCCACACGTTTTAGTTTGGTTAACATTGGACTAACATAGGATGATCATCTGGGTCTTTAAAATACTTTTGTTAGCTTCGCAGACGTCAATCTGTTTTTAGTGGAATCTTTGGATCGAAATCCTTTGGCGCTCTATGGGGTGGCCTATGTCTAGCAGTGGACGTCGTCCGGTTAATGATGATGATGATGACTTGGCGATTTTATTGAAGTGCCATGCTGCATTGCAATCGAATTGGGTCGACGCGATAAGAAACGTAGCGCTACATCTCCAAAAATGGACCGTTATGATGTCGCGTTCTGCACGATTGAGGGGAGGACGAAAGGTCGGCAAGACGTCTGCATAACAATTGTGCTGATGTTTATGGGCACATGGGATAGTCATCACAAAAAAAAATAGAAATATAACTTCAAAAATATGTAGCCGATGGTTAACACAAAACAATTAAGACATATAAAATGGAAGGAAATAATGAAAAGGAAAAATAGTTTCCTGGATAGGAATAGACAGTTTTTATTGCAAAATGTCTTCAGGAATGAGCGTTAAAAGCATTGAATGTACAATTTGTCTTAGCAAGGAAACGTACCCTACATTTTTATATAGTGTGTTCAATAGAATTAATATAAATTGTAGATTCGCATTTATCTACAAAATATAAAAAAACTTGTAGGCCTGCTTATTTTATACATTTAGCGGGACGGTCCAAAAGCGTAACTAGTTCTGACTATCCAGTGTAGCTAGCGTACAAATTATAACTGGTACTTTAGTGATAACGCCTTAAAATTTATGGCTATGCCGTCGCATTTCGTGGGGTTCAGGTTCCGGTGGCGATATGGTGAGAGATGAGTTAAAGGAGAGCAACATAGCATATGCACGCTATATGTAGAACATGGGAACTGTAAAACATTGTAACATCCACTTCACTACATTCTTGCAAATAAGGAATCTTATGCTCTTAGTCCTGTGCGAATTTAAATGAATATCGGTTATTTTATATTACTTTTGACGACAGGCTGGCTCAGTTGGTAGCGTAACGGTTAGTCCGCGTGTTACGCCAGAGATAGCGGGTTCGAATCCCGTCTGGGTCATGGTTTTTATTTATATGTGAATTATGTGTAACTCTGTAATAAAAACCTCAAATATAAAACAATTTCCTTAATATATAAAAATATTAAACAATACATTCGTTGTCTAGTACCTGTAACACAAGTCCTCACGGTACCTACCGCAGAACTAGGCTAACGTGGTGTGATGTTGATTATACACAGACAATTGTTAGATATTATTATGTTATATAAAAAATACAGCACGTGAATGTTAAATGTCATTAAAACAACTAGCCACCCCTCATGTAATCGAGTGATAAACATAGCGTATGTTAACATGCAGTAGATTTGAATTAATACCAAATTTATTAAATTATGTATTTCCTCTATATATTATCTTTATATTAATACGTGAAGAAAAAAAAATCCACCGCTCTTTAAGAGAATTGTGCGAATTGAGGACTTCGAAATTTGATACAGTTGAAGATCATATACAGATGTTTGGAAAACTAATGTTGTAGTAGCAAAATCTAATATATAATAATGATGGATTAGATTTGGCTATTTTATTTAAATAAATTAACACACAAATTGTGACACTGACAAACATGTTAAAACATTAAGTTTTTATTAAATAAATACCTACAAAAAAGTGTTTATAATTGAGATCGAATTTCAATCTGTGGGCGTTCACTAATGGTACCTACTGGAGTATCATTTATAATAAAACGATGTTATATCACATCACACAATGCGAACAATTCCATTATTTCGTTGAACGGATTACTGGGTGGTATCCGTAGTCGAGTATCACCCACTCACCCATGCGCTTCTGAAACTGTGCTTGTGAGCACCTGTGCGACCTTCTCCGTAATTACTATTGCGGTTAGTAACATTTACCCCAAACCGAAGCGCAAATTTCTAATATCACAAATAGTTTGCACAGAGTTAATTGGACAAAGTTTTATAGTACATCGGAAGCAAAGAAAAGTTAATAAAAGAATGTAAAACATAAATGTGGAAGGAAAGTAGAGGAGACAGGTGCTAGGAACGACCAATACTGGGATACCATGATCGGATGGATTGGGTACTGTCCATCAGATGGTGTTGAGTCTTCGCAATTGTACAATTGAAATGTATATAATAATGCTTAAAAATGTAAGGATCGAGCTGGCATGACGACGTATTGTTGTTGTTTGAAAAGGAATATTTGACGGCGCGTCTGAAACTGGGATCAAAGGGTGACGCTGGCGACGGTACCGCTGTGCTCCGACACCGGCGCGGCGGTACCACTGTGATTCGACACCAGCGGCGGTACTACTGTGATCATACACATGTGATGATTATAGGACGGGGCGACGAACAGCTCATGGTCATCATCACCACATGGTCGTAAGAGTTACGTGTTCAGTGGAGTGTCTATTTATTGTAAAAGTAATGTACAAGTGTTAGACTGCATAGCTGTGTGTAAATGTAAGAGTGTATGACTGTACTACAAGACTTGTAAAGTTACGTGCGGTATATTATTTCTCTCGCCCGAATAGTCTCGCCTACTTACATACCACATGTACTATAAATAGAACATGGACCAGAATAAGAAAGAAGACCGCCATGTCGTCCCTTTATATTCATTATGCAAGTTTAATATTGAAAAAATACGTCCACACAAACCCCTAATACATCAACCGCCAACAGGCAGACGTGCGTTATCATTGCTACGTAAAAACCGACGCTCAGTGCGTATATCTGGCGGCTCCACTCTGCAGTCGGTACTATAAGTAACGCGCAGAATTAATCCGATATATATATATCCGATCTATAGCGATGCCACAAACACTTTCTGTTTGCTCTCGGCTCGATTTAAGCTCTAATGTATTATAAACAGATACGCAAACAAATTACAGTGTAATCACATTACGGGGGGCAAACAAGTGCACTGATGAATGTGTTTGTATTGTTTAAGGATACAAAAATATATTTTTGAATATGTTAGGTCTTTGTTCGCATAGTATGCAGCTGTGGATCAGTCATCACGACGGCCCGTGAGCCCGCGCCACACGGGACGCGGAAATTGGTGTTGGTGTAACGAAAGGAAGTCAGATGCAGAGGTGTCGGTAAGATGAAGACGAGCGTGGTGCTGTTCCTAATCATGCAAGGCCAAGTTGAATTGCCGTGCGTGAGCTGCCTCCCTGCAGAGAGGCGAGGGGACTGAGTCCCCTCGGCCAAGATAATAATAGTAGCTTTAGCTAATTTTAAATAATTATCGGAATGCACCCTTACCATCTGCGGGAAAGGAGGGGTTCTGTCCCCTATCGACTACAATGTCAATCAGACAGTCGCCCGGCGTGTCTTGCAGTAAATTATGAAGTCGCACTGGACACTACGGTTAGAATAGGGCAAACAACTTGTTTTAGCAATGCCCGTCAATATACTTTTATGTCAGCCATCTTAACTGTGACCTTCTAGTACCACGTCAATGCAAACAAATTTCGTATCATATCAATAAGCTTCAATATTCAGCTCACAAAAAATAAGACAAAGCTTTGAAAGATTGGGTCAGTATATTAAAAGTAAGCAACACTCGAGTACAATAAACAAAGCATACTACCCGCATCCTTTCAAGTGAACATCCCTTTCATCATTCTCGCCTCCAGCTATTCGTCCCTTTCTGATAAGCGTGGATACTCATTGTCAATGTAACGGAAAAGACGGGTTCGGTGTGGGTGTTTAAATGGATGAAAAACTCTATGATATAAATTTTACTATGTTAAATTTATATATTAGCACTAAACGGACCGGCTTCGGTTTTGTGTATTTCTATTATTTAGTCTTGTTACCATTTTGTTTAGCCATTAAATGTGATGTATTTATACACATTACATTTACTTAGCACGAGGCAATGTTATTATTATTATCATAAAAGTTAGGTTATCCTAATTATCCTAATAAAATTGCTCCGTGCTAAGTACCGTAAGAAAAATATATTTTCAACGTGCATGGCTTATCCGAGCTTTGTTACCACCGCGCTAGCTAGTCGTCGAATTGTGGTCCGTAATTGCAAATATATTTTTTTATCTCCTCAGAACAACGGAGATTAGCGCATTCAAACAAAAAAAGACATAATCTCTGTTTGATTATATTAATACATTATTATAAAATAGAATTACAATATTCGAACAATATAGAGATTTTTTATGAATAGTGAATAATTTAACCTCATTTTTACTTCACGATAAAGAAGCTTCAATTGTAAAGTATTAACACTCCGCGTTGAGTCGCAACAAATAATAACTAGTAGTGTACGTCGCTTATGGTAAAATTATAGTTCTTTTCTTCGAAATTAATAACTAATTAAAAAGATACCAGAGCGATAGGTCCAAGGCTACAAAATTGTAAGGCGTGTAATTAATTGATTCGGGGTTTTAGTGACCCGGTATTGATTTACTCTGAACTGATAATGGATGGCCTCGTTAAAATTTGTTTCACGAGCAAATTGAAGTCCAACAAACCTTGACTTCTGATGTATAGCTTCGTCAACTCCAAATGTTGCCGAAATTTTAATAAGCGAAGCAGAATTGTGGATGCCTATAAAGAAAGTTACAACATAACAACTTGTAGATTCCACACCCTTCACAGTTGACTTACCGATTGTTGCAATGAAATGTAATTAACTTCAATTTTCAAAAATAATATTATTTAGCAAGTGCAATAATATTATTTAGCAAGTGCAATAATATTATTTAGCAAGTGCAATAATATTATTTAGCAAGTGCAATAATATTATTTAGCAAGTGCAATAATATCATTTAGCAAGTGCAAAAAATTTAAGGTGATCTATCTGATCACACTTCTGATTTAGTGGGTGATGCTCGTTGTATGCTGGAAAGTGACGGTCTAATTATAAGAAACGCTTTAGCCTCATGAACACTAGATATTCGAACAATACTAATTTCAAAGATCTGCTCGAAATTTTGATATTTTTATTATATAAATATTAATTTAACGATTTCTAACTATCAGTAATATGTTAACAATTTCTTTAACTATAGTATTACAGGCTCCATGAAAACTCTTAAAACCTAGCTTATAGTAACCACACAAAAGATGTAAAACATAAAGTATGTTTTACATCTTTTGTCTTACTCCACAAACTTTTAATGCGAATTACGTCAGACCAATATCAAGCTAATGAACCTTTAAATTTTAAATTTTCTAAGCCATTAAACCGTAGAGCCACGATGTTTTGGTAAGCAAAGCGATTATTTATTTAAAAGACTTGTTTATTTAAAACTCACTTTTAAATGTCAAGATGTAATGAGAAATGGTAAAACATTTTATTCAAATTCGATGAGATTTTTAAATTATATTTGCCAAAGTTGGAAAGTTTCAATAAGTATACTAAGTATTATTATTAATGTAGTAATTAATTACAATGTAATAAACCTTATAACTGAAATGAGTAGTATTAATACGTATAAACATTGCCAAGATGCAGGTGTCATCAGAGCACTAATATGTATTAAAACGAAAATTTGGTTTCTATTTATCAATAAATGTTGACCAATTCTCTATACTCTGTAAACAAACACTAAAGGCTTTTAAATTATTGAGTTTTCAGGTACATTTCAAAAGGTAAGAGTATATTCGATTTAATTACTCCCGTCTTGTTTTATCAGCTGAAAATGAACTTGCTTTTAAATTTTCTACAACTTTCTGTTTACTAGTGTAAGCTTCGCCTGGTCAACCGGACGTAGGTCGTCTTATCGTCGCTGTGTAGTATTGGTGTTCTCTGTAACAGAACCTCCATTTCGGGACCCAGCCGCCTCGCGGTCACGTCAATGTCCACTCTGGTGCTCATTGTGATCAAGATCTTACTTTAGACTTATACAATTTTTTATACATACAAGTTCCAATTTTTTATACATACAAGTTCCAATTTTTTATACATACAAGTTCCAATTTTTTATACATACAAGTTCCAATTTTTTATACATACAAGTCAAACACCGCTTTTAAGGTTCAGACATACGCCAAGAACGAATTTTACGAAACTTCACCCCTAAGAGTGCGAATTTGGGGGTCACCGCCTCCAAAATCGCACTCTTAGGGGGAGTACGAAAGTAACACCGTAAGGGGCTGTTACTCGATACATGTGTACTATGTGATTAATCGCACCGACTTAAATGGAGGCTTCGGCAACCTTGCTAATTACGATGTAATTTACAATGATACCCAACACTTTTGACAAAAAATCTCAAGCGTGCTAGTCCTAGGCTCATAGTATCCTTATATTCAACTAGGTGTCTACTTATAGCCTATATATGTGTACGATTGGAAACTATGAATCAAAGAGCAAAGGACATAAATGAGGGAGCAGTATAGGTGTTTATTATTACGATATGTCTAAACATCAGAATAATCAAATGAAAGTAGTTTCATCGCTCGCATAAACTTAAAAGCGCATCAATTATTACACGCCAATTGTGTCGTCCAATTTACTGGACAAAATGAAATTGAAGGAAGCCAGAGACAACATTGTAATGACCTCATATCACTAATGTATATCTAATAGCTCGATGTATGCAAACTCCCGCAGTTACTGCATGCTGTTAAGTTTTTACAACGCCATTAAAATTTTATCACCACATGCGCTGAGTGGGTTCGATGTGCCATTCAAAACCTTCATTGTTATTTGTTATTTTTATATAAGATGAATGCAGTTATGGAACTTCAGTACTATGAAGAGGTGTAATATTTAAGCATCTTAGCTATCTTCCACTATTCCTATTTATTATGAAGCTAATAGTTTATTTTGTACGGATAGCGAGTTATGCGATGTCATCTATGAGTGAAAACTGCAAAAAATTCCGTTCCGTTGATTTTAAAAAATCGATGACATGCAGACAGACCGCTTTTGGGTACTTTGTTTTATAATATGTATAGATTCTTACATTGTTTTTGTATTGGTAATGTCATCGTTGTTATACCTGCAGCCCGATTTTAGGCTGGCATTGGCTTTAGGTGAGGAAGGGGAGGTAAATGGGACAAATCTGTAATGGGACAAATCTGGAAGGACATTTGGCATCGGGTTTTTCCTACTCCATTATATGTATTTTATTACTTACATTAAAAAAACATATGTTCCAAATTGTAACTGTTGCTTACTCCACTTTTGCCTACTCTGCAATAAAAGAAAAGAGTTCTATTTGAAAGCATGTATCGTTATTGGCTTAGACGATATCGGTTGTAACAAGCACACAGTTGATCCGCAGACAACTCGCTGAACAAGCCGAGTTGTAACTGCCGACATCCTGTTAGTGTAATCCATTTAATGACTCTTACGTGCGAGTCGCGCCGCGGCGCAACGTCTAGCAAGACTAGCGTGATCCACTTATAGTCTGTTACAGGAATTGATGTTGTGTATGCTTTCGCAGATTAAGACGATCGAATGACAGCCACGCACATCACATAAGTTCTATACGTTGACACCAGTTCAGATGCATTAATTTGGAATTAGTTGTTTTTACGCTACTGCCTACTAGGAGTAATTTCATTTTCTGTAAGCTGACGAAATTGTCCAGTGCAGCTTCATCGGTTTCTATAAGACACGTCTAGGTGAGATTGTGGTCGATAGAGACAGACCCACTCCTTCCCGCAGATGGGAAGGACGCATCCCGATAATTATTTAAAATTAGCTGAACTAATTGTTATTGTCTTGGCCGAGGGGACAGGATCTCCTCGTCTTCTTTAACGAGGGGGCCGCCCACGCGCTGCAGCTAAAATTGGTCTTGCATTATCGTGGAGGCTGGAAGAGCTCGTTGAGCTATCATGACAGGCGATAAGCGTCGCTGCCTTCCACCGCCAAGATCTCTGGAGAGAAACGTTTTCAGAGCGTTTGTATATGTTAACTTTCATATGTATGACTGAGAGTTGTACACAACTGTATCATTGAAGCATAGAAGCAACTCGGGTAGGCATTACCGATGAAATTCCTCTCGCTCCACCCATGTGAACTGACTGCTATGCTCTCGCGTTACAAACAGTAAAGTAGGAAACACTATTTAGATAAATATGACAGAGAAGACACAAACAGGCGGAAGGAGGCATATCACAAGGTTTCTTACGTTTAGTATAAGGGATCCAAAATGATATTTCATTTCTGAAAAGTTCAACGCATTCAGTAACTTGTACAAGACAAACTTGAATGGTCCAAATTAGTTCTCTAATTCTATTTGGCGTCGAAAATTTCTTGGGAATCGTTTTATAACATGAAGAATAATTTTGAGTTAAAATTTAAAGTTGGAGAAGCGAAATTCGGCAAAGGAACTTTTAGTGAAATAAGTAAATAAAATTAAATTAACACGATGCCTTTTATTAATATTTCTCGTTTTGCATAATTTAAAACATTTTTGCTCTGTTCCGAAAGTTCGGGGCATGTAGTTTTGTGATTGCCTTCTCGTAAATTGGACCGAAAATAATTGTGGAACGAGTCAATGGTGGCGTTTTAACTTTTAATAATTCCAAAAATAACTACGTGCAATCAGTTAGTCTAATATTTTACCCGAACGTTTGTATTTATTAATTTTAAGCATACATAATATAGATAACATACATAAAAATGTATAGGTGTAGTTAATACTAGACTGATTTCTTAAAATTACTAAACGTTTGGATGGATGGCTGGATGAACATAATGTTGTAGCTCATATACAAGAATAACACAAGCTTTTGCATGTGTAACATATGCTGTACTTTGATTATGGAGACTATACGAGTATACCTTTAAACTACGACTAATGGAGGTAACGCCCTGCGATTTCACCCGCGTACTCCCGTATGATGTAAGGGGACTAACGATCAGTAGGAGCACGAAAAGCGACAACACAGCTGCCACTTATATGGTGGTATTTGCATACAAAGTTTCTATGTCTTTTATAAGGATTATATATAACCTTTCGGAGCTGTGTTACTACTATTAAGCCAAACCTCTTCGACTACAACACAAATTTACCTCTTTTGAAACATTGATTTTTATCACCAGCCAGCATCGCGTCTACTATAAAATTCAAATTGAATTTCGACCGAATATTCCAACTGCGACGCGAGGTTCGCACAATAAACGGTGACACCGTCCGGAACAGGGACATTGGAACGTAGACACAGCGAGCTGCGACTGTTTGTCAACGCGGCCACGTAGTCGAATTATTGAGAGCATTGTCATCGATTTAATGTTATTAGCTTACAATGGATGCGCCACTCGAGCAGATTGATAATCACAAACACAAACCGGATAATAGGCACGTAGAATCGTTAAACTACTAGCGTTGTAAACAACCAATTCGATTAATTCCATTTCTATAAGAGCTTTGCAGCTGAATCGAGCTCGCATCGAAACAGCAATCTATCCATTCAAAAATACATGTCAATCAATATACAAGTAAATATATATAAGGCAAACCTGACTGACTTTTATATATTAATACTCAGCCGAAACTAATGAACCTCGAAACTTGAAGTTTCGTACAAGGGTATATATATATATATATATATATATATTAAAAACTAATTCCATTTTTTTATAGAATATGGCCGATGCGTTTAATCCTTTCCCCTCCGCAATGGGCCACCACGCACGCAGTATAATGTGATCCATGTTAAACATAAACAACAAACTAAAAAAATATCACGAATAAATTAATGTATATCTTAAAATTGATTTTGTGGACATCAACCCTGGCGACACGACTACTTTTTTTAAATAATTTTAAAGTCATTAAGTTATAGAACAATAATAAAAAAAATCTAATTTTTTATTAATAATTCAAGAGCCATGAAAAAGCTGCTGGACCCTTTCCAATCCGCCTAGAAGGCATCCAATAAAGTTGACGACTACCACAATCAAGTGATAAATACCATGATGATAGGAGCGAAAGGATATCAAGAATTTTTATTGTCATAAATGATTAGCTATCCGCTCGTCTTCGTCCGTCGATAACCGGAAGCCGCGTTGCGAAAAATATGTGGCGTAGCCCTTGTCAATCGCATTCGAAATAAAGAAGTAAGAGAGAGAAAGATTAGGAATGAATGAAAGTATCGATGTTAAAAGGAGAAGTGGCAAGCTCCGATGGTTCCGTTCGAACCATGTAGAAAGCATTATGGATGTAAGCTTAACGAAACAGATATACAATGCGAATGTGGAAGAACGTAGGTACCGGGGAGGACCCAGGCTAAAATACCACGGTCAAATTGGTCGGGTACTGTCCGTAGGTGGGGCTCGGAGTCTTCGCAACCGGCGCGTTTGTATGAAGAGAGTTATACGTGGCGCTCCATTGTATCTGCCTATCCCATATGTATATCATGTGATGATGATGAGGATGATGAAGTAGGATAGGATTCAGCGGTTCTCTAAACTTCTTTGAAGTACGAGATACTAGGTGGATTGAAAAGTACGCCCTGACACAGATTCATTCATTTCTAAAAATCTAGTCTACCCGCATTATTTAGTTCAGTTCAGGCTATTTAATTGTGTAAAGTTCGAAACGTTTGCGATAATTAGTTGTGATTTAAATATTTTATTTAAAACCATGAGACAGAGTTTCTGTAAATGGAGCAAGTCGAGCAGCGTGCCGTCATTAATTACCTCCATAAGGAGGGGCTATCATCGGAAGCCATCCATGATGATATGGTCAGTAAATCAGGAGATTCTGCTCTGACTTATACATATCTCTCTGACGAGACTGGTTGGAGTTATTTGGCGCCCATGCAGATGGTTTTTTGAATCGGGTTGATAAAATGGACGAAACATGTGTCCATTATTGTACGGCAGAAACGAAACAACAATCGAAATAGTGGAGAAGACCTGGTACATCACCTCTAACCAGAAGGCTAAGGAAATTTTGTCGGCAAATAAAGGCTTCAGTATTCTGGGACTCGAAGGGTATGATTACGATTGATTATCTTAAAAGGGGTCAGACTACATAGATACTCTTATCACTACTGTGTCTTACTGCGTTGATTACGAGAGCAAATAAAGGAAAAGCGTCCAGGAATGCTCAGAAGAAAAATCCTGTTTCATCAAGATAACGCCCGTGTTCACACGTCTGTGCAATCAAATCCACAATTGTGGATATCATGGACTAACACTGCATCCTCCTTATTCACCCGATCTGGCACCGTCAGACTTCTTTCCGTTCCCTAACCTAAACAGGCACTTGGGAGCTCAAAGATTTTCGACAAACGGCGATGTCAAAACAGCAGAAAACGCATAAATATGCTGGACTCTAAGGAAGAATCTTTTTTTTTTTTCAACGATGTAAATGTTTTAAATGAAAGATGGAAAAAGTACAGCGAACTTGATGGTGAATTTGTAGGAAAATAAAAATAAAATCTGATTTCTATATGTTTATTTTCTTTGTTTAGGCCGAATATTTTCAATCCACCCTCGTGCTATAGATAGAGTAATTAAAATTGCAGGCTGACTCCGTCTTTTGCCATGGCCAAAATACTGTCGAAACACCGAGAAGGAAAGTAAGGAGCTACTTAGCCCATGATAGAATTTCGGATGACAGTGAAATCGACATAGAATCTGTTAAGTGATTTGATAAATGCTTTGATGTCATAAAGATTAAGAATTCTGATCGAATATTGATCAGAATTCTTAATTTTTATAACAAACCATTCATTCTTATTTAGAAACAATCTATATATAAATAGTCTCTTCTCAGACTGTGTAAACAGAATGGCAATGGATCCAAAAAGTTCTGATAAATCGGTGAAGTGCTTCTAGGCATATTTTCCATTCAGTGAGCTTCTTGTATATCTGATTTTCAAAACTAGCTATAAATATGTAAGCTGCCGATAATAGGTTGCGGTCAAGGCCCTAAAAAACTAACTGTGGTCCAAGCTTCGTAGTGTGGGGATCAAACAGTAATCATATCCATATCCAGCGTAGATGCGGTTGCCCGCGTCGCTAAAGGGGGGCAACCAATAAAGTTGATATTTGTAACATGTTTTACACAAACTAATACTATTTCTTTTCTCAGTTGTCAGTGTGCGCTTAACAAATTTTATTATTAATAAATACAATCGGAATAAATCTAAATTTAGAAATATAAATCTGCAAACAACAGGATGAGCAAAGAGAAGTTTATATATCACTTCGCTCTAATTCCATAAAGAAATCATTTGAGAATTAGGAACTGAAAATATAAGTAATAATATAATTTAAATGGACGGAGCCGGAGTTTGTGTAATAAAAAGGTGGAGTGACAACAGCAAAGCGAACTCCAGATGCAGTTGGAAAACGAAATAGTTTTTTTTTACATCGCTAAAACTTGTTTAAACAACAACTTTATCCATTAAGCGCTAAGGATCACATTTAAACTTTGCCATCTTAATGTTTATGACACGGAAAAGTTATTAAAAAAAACAATATACTTAAATTATTCATATAAAATGCTTTAAAACTAATAGACCATTATCTTCTTTTTCGTACTTCTTAAGGTACAACCCAAGTTCTACAGTAACAGCAGTTGAAAATCGTTATTACAAGTAACACTTTTTTTGTGTAGTTTTTTAATTATCCGGTTTGCGTTTGTGATTACAACTGTTTGTAACTGTTATAATCATAAACGCAAACCGGATAATAGCCACGTAGAATCGTTAAAACACTAGAGTTGTAAACATTGCAGCCGAATCGAGCTCGCATCGAAACTGCAATCTATCATATGTGGACTCTCCTATATAGGGCGCAAACTAAAAGATCTACAAAAACTCGCGTTGAGGAACATATAGTCGATATGAAACACCGACGTGTTACAAAATCTGCGGTCCGTGAGCATGGTGAAGTTGGCCCCTGCCATCACATTAGATTTGATAAACCGCAAATCCTCACTAGGGAACACCGATTCCTTCCAAGGATGATTCGTGAGGCTATTGAAATTAAAAAACATCCAAGTGTCAATAGAGAAGACGGCTGGGTTCTTCCCTCTGCTTGGGATCCAGTGGTGAACATAATCAAATTAAAAAGTAAACATTACCTCAAGACAGCAAGATATAATAAGTACTGTTTGCGTTAACCGGAAGTATTATTAATTATAATTCTTCGGGTACTTTTAAAAACTTGGTAGGTCAGGAATCTGTCATCTCAGTCCACCCGTGACCATGGTTGCTGTAAAGTTTCTGAAACGACGGGCTACATAAATAATTTAATAAACCGCGATAAAATCCGTAAAAGTAGTTTAATTATAATGTCTAAACATTCGCGTAAACTTGACATCAATATGCAATCTTTCAATTCAGAAGTTGATGTCTATCAACATACAAGTAAACATGTAAAAGGCAAACCTGACTGACTTTTATATATCAATGCTCAGCTGAAACTACTGAACCTCGAAACTTAAAGTTTCATACAAAGGTTCCGTTCTTGATATATGACAAAAGGAACAAGGGTTCTTATTTTATAATTGTGTCTGTAATGTCTGTCCAAATAAATAAAAACATTACACTAGTGAAATCCAAAGGTATATGTGATATTTGATTAGACCGAGTATAGGATACAATCAGATTTCGTGTAAAATTACTGAAAGGATCCGATCAGAAATAGATTTGCATGAAACATGAGCAGAATTCGCTAACTCTATACCGTTTTCTAACAATTATCTATTATAATTGCTATAACGATACTGGCCAATTGGCAACGCGGGAGGAATGCCAGTTAAAGATAATAATTAGCGTAAAATACATTTTATATTTATCGGTGAGGGGCTAATTGTGAGGATAAGTGATCACCGCCCGCCCATACACATTACACAAATGCAACACTGAAAGTGAGCTATGTGAGTCGTTGAGAACTCGTCTTGTCTTGAAAACCTTTATACTTAAGAATGTCATTGTAATCAATCATAAAGTAAATGTTATTAGTTAATGTTAGTAGTATTTTATTAAAACACTTCCTAATTTGCATTAAACAATACAGAAAACCCATACCCGAAATAAAAAAATATATTTCAATGTACTCCAATTGTCAAATGTCACTAGCGTTACCAAGGCGAATCTAAGGACACAACACATTGAAAATCGTGGAACCGTGCCGGCATATATAAATCGACGTACATAGACCGACATGCATCATACATACATACATACATACATACGTCGGATAAACAAATCCTCTTTCTGACGCATTCGGGTAAACAAATTAATATATGCACATTTAAAAACGATAAGAAAAAACGTAGGGTTCGTTGATGATCAAGCAGAGTCATATTTCGAGTTAATTAATCAAGTGTTGATTTATTACGTTGGACACCGGTCCTATTGTCTCCGGCCAAACCCAGTTGAAGAGTGTTTCGGACGCAGTTTTGTTTGGGCAAATTGGGCAAAAACATATCCTCTTCACTCCCATGTTGACCGTGTGAAGAGGATATGTTTTTGTTGTCCGCAAATTGAAAAACGTGCTTATTTCAGAATTAACTAAGTGTTGGGACTTCGGTGTTATTTCAAATTTTTGGGATTTTGGGACGTTAGTCGTAAACTCCAACGGACTGGATAGTAATTGAATTTAGAGCAGACAAATAAATGAAATTGTTGCTATTTAAAAGCTGGTTTTCAAGATGATATCCCCACAAAGTATATTACACTTAGGTTTCTATTTAGAAATGTATCTGAAATTATTGATTCTCAGATAGTTGAAAGTTATACCTCTACAATAGTACAACCCATTTTGATTTGGGTCGTCGTAGTAGGCGCTGTTGTTGAGGGTTGTGATTTGAGGACATTTTTTTTTAATTAATCCGTAGTATTTTTTTTTGCTACGATATCCTTGGGAATTATTGAAACAAAAGAATTTGTTTTATCAAAATCTTTCTAGTCGAATCTTTAAATTTTTCAACGAAACGTAAGTTTGACATAGTTTCTTTGCTTAGTTATTCACAAGTTATTCAACTATGTACGTGGATAGACATCACTGGAACAACGATCGGAATATATTCAGGGGACCTAAAAAATCAGGAAATTGTGAAAATGGCCTAATGGGGGAAACGATTAAATGATGAATATAATGATAATAAAATTTATTACATTATATTCTACCATCTTTTTCGAAAATAGAACGCCAAATTTGAATTTATTCGAACTGATAGAATTTGTGTGTATAATTTTGGGACCTACTTTCTCTGCCGTAAATTTTCTCAACAATGGAATAAAAACGAAATTCGTGCGGTGATAAAGTTTTACTTTTTAAAAGGGAAAACAGCAACCCCGATTCAAGACAAACTAGACCGTGTTTTAGGTAATACTGCTCCTGCATTGGGTACAATTCATACTTGGGTACCTGATTTTAAACGTGAAGTGACGTCTTCACAGGGCTAGCCGTCCAAATAAAGTCACGAATCCGGACACGATCAAGAAAAAAAAAAGTCGTTTGAATGATCGTCGCTTAAAGTGGCGGCAGATAGCAGAGATGGTAAGCATGACGTTTGAACATGTTTTTAACATTTTGCACCAACATTTGCGAATTTCAGAAGCGAAAATACTTTGCGTGCGATGGGTGCTGCGTTTGCTCGCTGTTAACCAAAAGCAACGTCTAGTGGACGATTCGTCGGAGTGATTAGTGCTGTTTTAGCGTGATACTAACGAGTTTTTGCGGCGGTGACAGTAGATGGAACATGTACACATAGGAGAACAATCTAAGCACTCTGGTCTGAGAGTGGAAAACCTGCGCCGAAGAAAGCAAAAACGATTTTATCGGGCGGCAAAGTGATGGCGACTGTTTTTTGGAATGCTCAAGGGATTATTTGCAAAGAGAAAAAACAATAAAGTAAGTCATTGTCGCCGTAGACGAGTATTTTGAGTGGTTAGAGAAAACATTTTATCGAACTGGTGTAACGGCATGGGAGAAGCGCTGGACTAAATGCATGTAGGTAGAAGGAAACTACATTGAAAAATGAAAAGTGTTTTTAATAGATTATTAAAGTTTTTCTTTGTCGTTTCGGATAATTATCAATCACCCCTTGTACAGTAGTGAGTAAAATATATTTAAATATTTTATCCCGAAATTTCCACGGAATTAAAATGTAGGCAGGTAGACAGTTCCGGGCACAGATAATTGCACTATTTTATATATTATATACACTGAGTAACGTAGAACGCAGGTACGTCTGAGCAATGTCAGCCCCCGCAAACGTCTACTTGACGTCTGTTACTAACACAACGCAATTTAGGACTTGGAATAAAAGCATACTTGTCTTTATCCGCGCCTTTGCAACACATGAATCATGATTACTGAATCTACACCAGGTGAATCACCGATTTCAGAGATTCAGGATTTACATCTCGTTTAGCCTCTTAGAAACTTTACTCGAAAATAAACTAATAATTTTAATTTCACAGTTTTCAATTATAGGTAATCAATATGAAGCATGTATGTGGCAGTTAGGATAAAGTGTTGAGTATCTGCTTAATACTTTAATAGCAGCCTCTTGAAACGACCTTTAGATTGCTACCAGTGCTAACTTTTAAAAGTAGAGCAGTCTGATCACTAGCGAAATGCAACTGTACCCTGGCCGTGGTGAGCCCAGATGGGTCACTTAAGATAATGTACACAATAAGATAATGTGTTATGAAATAAATAAATGCTACGTGAGATAATCGTAGAAGCGATGTCCGATAGTATGATACCGTGCTGGTATCAGGACATATTAATTCCGGAAACAGTATAAAATTTGGTAGAAGATGCTGAACGAGCCGACATCACTTCGAAGTCTCTTACCAAATAAAAAAAGTTGGAAGAGGTTGTGGCCTTGCTGCATTTCAGGCTGTCACGTACCGGGGAGGCGCCTTTCTGTCACATGACACTGCCTTAAAGTAATAACTATGATGTCGCGTTTTGTGCCTGTTGCCTATTTGTCAAGATATTTGCATAGTCTGTGTTGTGATGACAGCTATGACAGCTGATGCCTGTTTTAGACACTTACAATGTCCAGTACGGCCCTGAAGGCCATTTATATGTATATAACAATGCCCTTGGAGAGTAGCCGCTAGCCCATACAAGAGGAGGCTTGAAGTATCTGCAGGAAATAATGCGGATGTCTATTTGCGTCGATAGTCGTCAAAAAGCTCCGATTCTTTTGCCCGACCCCCCCCCCCCAAGCCATATGATCGACCGGAAAAAATATCTTCATTCAGAAATTATATTCCATTATTGAAAAACCCCGGTAACTTGTAGAAACCCCACTCCCCCTCGTGGTTTTACGTATCAAAAGCGCAAATATAAAAGGTAATCAAATAAAATAACTTCAAAGCCGACATAAAACAGAGTCGACATATAAGGCGAAGTGGTGAAATGAACGTAACAATTTACGTTCTTATAGACCTAACTCCATTACGATATTAAAGACCAATAAACTTAATTCGAAAGACATCGGATAGCCGGGACATTACTGTGAAAACAATGTTTTATTCGTTTGTTTTATTCGTTTTGCGACGTTCTTATGTCTTACGAATTCGATTTGAATTGTGTGACCTGTGGTTGCGTGCATGATTATAAGCGGGCTGTTCGCATTCCCCCGCTCATGCTCTAAGTTTGATGTCTACTAGCATAAACTTACACACTATTGAACTCTAATGTAGCTTATCCCATAATACGAGGATGGCTCTAAAAGTTCGTGGTCTAACCTACATGGATGTTCACACTTCGGTTGAAACAATGTCTGTAAACCATGATTGTGGCTACGAATTGCTGCCCCACCCACCTTATTCGTCGGATTTAGCCCCCTCGGATTATTTAACGAACGTACTGAACCTACCATGGAATCATTCCAAAAATATTACGACTAGTGATCAATCTACCGTCAAACTTTAATCTGCTATCTAGCTGGCTTATAACAGAGACAAAGGGCATGCGATTCGATAAAGGGACATTAATAGCAGTGCGATATCCAAAGACAATTGACTATATTAACTTTGAACAGCAATCAAGTGCGATACAGGAATACTTGAGATAATTTAACCCCGGGTAGACTTTTCATTTCGTCTGAATGCAAAGCAAAGAGCGAACGGTCAAATTGGTATTAATTAAAATGTAACGACACAAATACACGTACGTTGATAAATGTTAAAGGTTGTATTAACTGGTACGTTCAGTTATTACGAAATTGCTTTTTTTTATCCAATTACATCGAGTGATGAATACTGACAATAATACGTACGTAGGAGGATTTTTCAAATGAAATGATATTATTTAATGCAAAATAGAATTCTTACAAATCCCTTATTGATCGTCAAAATTCTAGCACTGTACCGGTTCAATCCTAGACACGTTTATCTATCTACCAACCAGCAAAAATGTAAACAATAACATTCTAATATGCCGAAGTAAAGCTTGTCTCCTCCAAGAACGCACAATATTCACTAACACGAATGTAAAACCTACAATAGAACTATCTGCACGGAGCTCTAGATTTAACCTTAAAATTGGAGTTACTATTAAAATCACTATTAGATGGTCGTTTTGGGGACCCACAGGAAAATCTTCATCTATCTGGAACTGGAGAATAATTATACAGACGTCATAGGTAGTAAAAGAAATACAAGTAAAGGATACGTCGGCGCGAAACATGTCTTATTGGTTCCAGGTTACAAGTGATAAAAAGACATTCTAGTTACCTATTTAGCATAAGTTCGCATTCACATGTGTTTGTATATATTTCCAGTCCATTTGTTTGTTCTCGAGGGAGTGTAAACTAAATCCTATACTCCATCCAGCTTTGTTCAAGCCTTTGGGATTCGAGACCAATTTTTGATCCACATGTTCGAATCTAACTGACAATTATAATCATTCCAAAAAATGTGAAGTTTAAAAGGAATTTTAGTGACTGGAATGATATTGTATTAAATATTTCCAGTCTCAGCGGCTCCTTTATATTGGCGCTATCTCTCGGGCGGTTAAAAATTCATTCTTAATTTCTTTCTCACGGAAAGCTTCCAAGTTGTTCCTCAATCTTGAAATATTTTATCATTTTATGTTACTAGAGAAAACCGAAATTAGCAACGCTTATTAATATAGAATTATTGTTGTATTTTAACAATAACAATAATACAAAAAAACAGTGGTAGTAGCTAGCAGTCTTTCGGAAAGAGCACAAGACAAAATAATTATTTTTTTGAGAAAAAAAAAATTGGAAATACAACCAAACTTTCGAAAAATTTACATATAAATAATTTGTATTTAAGAAATTCTTGATGTGTGGCACAGGTATGCGCATGTTACACTTGCACGTCTTTACGATCTTCTTAAGGCGATGTTTACTTCATCGTCCTTTCACAATGGAACAACCAACAAATTTGGCAAGGAATAAGAATAAAGAAAATGAAAAGGCACAGATGGAAATTGGGATAATTGTATTCCAATGTCAAACAGTTATCTTGGACTAGCGGCTCATTGTTATAAACCTCTAAGTTAATGGTGAGGTCCACTCAGAACACAGAATGACTCCAACGACTATGAAGTCTCAGATATGGTCTAGGTCTGGCCTGGAACTCCCGTGCTCGCGAAACGTTTCAAATGCTTGAACACCACGAACTCGACTACGGTCGTCAAGGGCTTTCGCAATATCTATTAGTAGTAGCACTTTTCTCATGTTGAGACAAACAAGCATTTCTGATCTACCCATGGATGGCTGGACCTTAAACGTGGAATGCGTTATCTACGGCATCATAAACACATCCAAGGGCACTAACATCAATAACATATATTCGTTGGTTCAGCACATTTTTCTGTGGCCCATTGGACACTACTGGAATCTCGCCAAGCTCCACCCCGCAGTATATCACGGGACGTATTTAAATATACTAGGAGATCATAAATCGTGAATGAGTACGAACTTCGCACATTCGTTGCTGTGACGAAATTTTGTTTCGTAGTTTGTGTCAAGATGTCGGATAAGTTTATAGTGACATGGCGGAATTTTAAATTGCTGCAAGCTATGGACTTTATTAATGCATACTACATTAGCGGTAGAAAATTTTATGACGAAGATAAAACTGCCTTCATAAAACTAAAGCTAACTATATATGTATGTGTATATATATATATATATATATATATATATATATATATATATTCGACTTTCATACATATATATTCGAATATTAGTATTCGACTAAGAGTCTTAGTGGTCTAGTGGTTCGCGATCGGACTGCCATTCGTGTAGTCTAGTTTAATCCCAGATATGTGCCAATGAGTTGTTTCTTAACTTAAGTACATTTTCCGAGTGCTCTAACGGTGTAGGAAGACATCGTGAGGAAACACGGATTCGTGTATTCGATTTCGACATAATCTAGGATTGTGCTTAATTTCCCTACCGGGTTACTGTGGACAGATGGCAGTCGCTCTGTGTAAAAACTGGAAGCCTCGGCAATTCCCCTAGATTAGGTAGCCCACATCGATATCATCTGATATAGAAACGGCACAAGGCTAAGAAGAAGAAGACAAGTATCCAACTAGCGACACTGCTTTTCTAATTGAGGACTGTTATGGCCTTATTTCCCAGAGAACTTCCATCATCATCTTCATAATAATCCATAATACTCCTATTGCTGATGATAGGCTTTTCAAACGATTAGGAAGACCAATCCCTTAATACTTACAAGTAATAAAGAGCCTGCTTTGTCCTGCAACGAGTCAAAACCTATGACTCTACACAAATTTGTTAATTACGACAAATTTGTCAACACAAAAACGTATCGTACAAATATGGGGAAGATTAAGAGGATAAATTCCACGTTAAATGGACACATAATAAGTTTAGCTTTAAAATATATGCCAGCGGTTATCAGTTCAAAACAATTCCAACTAGAGACGCGAGCAAATCCGGAGGGGACATAAATATCGAATGTGATAAAGCTGGAAGTTTTACGGTCTTATCATACGATCCTCAGGTTAGTAGCGACTGGGACTAATCCTTAACAGCACTTTCAAACTGCAAATTTACTGTTATAGTTCAAACGTCATGAAGTTGAGATAACAACTATCTAATAATAGTCTTAACAAACGCTACATATATTTCTAGAATACATTTCATTATTTTAAAAAGGAAACGGATTAAATATAAGTATGTGGCTGTTTTATAGTAAGCTTTAGCCTATGTCATGCATTGTCTTCTCCGAAATGGCCACTCATTCTTACGAAATTTGCTTACGCTGGTGAACCCGCAGGTGCTGTTAGTTGCTTCTATAACCGTAACGTTGAGGATTGTTAAATACCTAAAAAATGCGATATTATTTGTTAAAATAAATTAATTCTTACCAACAAAGTGATAAATCGCACAAATTAATAAATATATTTAGTACATTAGAACTACTTTTACAGATTGTATCTTGGTAAACCAAAAAACCGTTATTTAACAAGCCCGACGTTTCGGAATTTGTACGCTTTTTTAATACTTAAAAAGGAGCTTTATTCTAATGAGTGAAATTCGCGCAAAATTTTAAAACATCTAAAAGTGCTTTATTAAAAAAAAAAGATTTTTGAAAATGAAGGCGTCAAGTGCACCCTCTCAATGCCTACAGTATAAAAAAGGTAGCGTTTGATGTGACGTTATCAAGGAACATCCTAGAAAAACGACACAATGTTTATAGCACAATGTTTATAGCACAACGTTTATAAAATAAACAGCAGCTCACAGGTAAATCAAGTCAGTTGAAATAGACAACAGTGTTGGCAGGGTGGATGATTAATGCAGGGGTACCCAACCGTTTCGCATTTATTCATATTCTGAGTGAAGGTGAGGCCTTCAACGCACTCTCCTTAATGATGAAAGACTCCAGGGAACAGACAGACAATTTAAAATACCTATCCTGCTCTCAAATTTGCGGAGCCTATGTTAAAAGAAAACCGCCTGTAAAAAGGTGAACGACCACTGTATATTTTCTTGCGTGAGTTCTTTATTACGAGTTCTGACAGTGAGAGATGATATGCCTCTCCATTTTAAGTATTCACATTAAATAAATAGCGTATTTACTTTAATTTACTAAATGAAAGGAAAAGTTATTTCCCTTTTAATTTCATCAGTGTCTACATTATAAGAAATATAAATAATTCGAGTTCTGAATTTATTATGAGAAGTCCGCATTTAACTCTGTCCAGTAAGAACGTGTCTATGACATGCATGACGTTACATACTCAGCTGCATCATTGCATGCATGCCTTTTTCACTGCCTATTTGACAGAAACGTCCCAAAAACGAATAGAATCACGCATGTCCTTTTAACACTGTAAATGTCCTTGCTCTATTTTATATAAATATATTAAAAATACCTTAATGACGGATAGCTCTATTGTATAAAACTGTCTTTGAGAAATATGTCTTTATTGGAACGACCGTCGAATTATAACTCTTCGTCATAACAATAAAACTACTTCTTACGGACTTAATCGCAGTTTATTTATTTAACTAGCCCGACGTTGCATAAGCTTTACAGCGACCATGGTCACCGGTGGACCCAGTCGGTCACAAGTAGTTTTACTGTAACGAGTAACATTCGCGTAAACTTAAGACATCATCTTCGCCATAATTTATGGATTAATTATATTCCTCATAGTTTAGCATTGACTACTTTGGTACAAACCATCCGAAATTTTTGTCAGTATCACAAATTGCAAATCTAATGGACGTGGTAGCGGTATATAAGAATAGTGCGAATGGTAATAATAGAGTTATTTGCCGCCATAAAATACCATACTCTGTATGCGGTGAGAATTCCATTTTTATAATAGAATAGTCCGAATAGCTAGTCCAAGGCAAATAGGACTCTATTATGCGGCATCGATAGCTCTCTGCGTTATCGGAGCTGTGCAAACGTTATTATCATTTCATCGCATAATGATAGAGACGTCGGTCTGTCAAATTACCGCACTTCACATTAAGTGAGACGATGATAATATTGACTCTGCGGACGTGTCTCCACATGACGTATGATGATACAACAACTTGTGTGTTGACACACTTCAGCTCTTTCATGACTCTAATCAAGCTTATACTAGCTTATATAATATATAAACTTATATTATATTATATATAAGCAAGCCGGACTATATGGCTGATTTTAGTCTCACGCCGACGGCACGCGCACCGTCAGCACTGATGGCCGAGATATATGAACTTTTATTCTGATTTTAGTCTCACGTCCACCGTCAGCGCTCATAGCTCAGCGCGTTGTTTGTCAGCGCTGAGGCTCAGCGTGGCTCGTTTTAGTATCGTACTGACCGCCTTACCGTACAGACAAAAAAAAATGCGGAGTGTATTAATTAGTGCTGCTTTTTACTATGTATCCCGAAAAAATAAAAACCGGCGACGACGAAGACTCCATGTTCATCCATTGATTGAGCAGAGAGCCGTTGCAGGAGAGTTTGTCTTGTTATATGGCACTTTGAGGGCTGACGAAAGTAAATTCTTTAATTACTTTCGAATATCAACTAGAACTTTTGACGAACTTCTGGCAAAGATACAAGATGAACTGGTCCATTACAGCTTACGAATCGTGCCTATACCACCGATTGAACGACTAATAGTGACTTTAAGGTAAGAAAAAACATATTTACTCGTTTTATACTTATGTGTAATCATGGCAAAGTATAGGTAAGAAAACAACATAGGTATTTATTATTGTTATGTTTCATATTATAGGTAAGACAAAAAAAAATAACATAAATGACATATTGTTAGTAATTAAACATAATATAGTTATTCACCAGTACGTCTAGCTGTTTCATAACCAGTATCCACTTCGCGATTCGCCATGACTGTACGCGCTGACGACGTCCGCTCCGCTTGACAATAAAACGCTCACTGAACGCAGAGGCGCTCGTGCGATCGTCAGCACCGACAGCTACGCGGGGCCGACGCGCGACGCGTACGGACGCGGCGCTGACCCCCGTGCGCGCTGATAGCTACGCGTCACCAAAAAACGCTTCCTAAAAAAAACAACGCGCTGAGCTATGAGCGCTGACGGTGAGCGTGAGACTAAAATCAGCCTATAGGCCTACAATAAAATAAAGCTAGTATAAAAATTGGCGGTTGTACAACTGTATATTCTAGGGTAATTCCTTTTTAGTTTTTATAAAGATGAACAAACATCTTCAAAAGTTATAGTGATCTATAATTTGCTGATACGTCTTTGATTTTAAGACACAAAAGATAAGAGATTAATTGTGTCCAGATAAAGTGTTCCCGCAAAGAAGTGTACCGTTTAAAACTTAGGTAGGTACTACTGAACAGTAAAAAAAAAGTTAAATTTACCCTGGCAAACATGATATACGTTACAGCCAATGTACTTCGAAATCGTGAGACTCTAGTAATAGTGTATTTTGTGAACTTGTAAAGTTTGTGAAGCGATGCTACGTATTGTTGTAATAAGGATAAAGTTCAAAATTATATAACACCGATACTGCTCGGCGTTTCACTGTCGGGCACAGCCGTCCCGGTGTATGTAACGATGAGTGGTGAAACTCCTTAGAATGCAGTTAACATTAGGTACGGAACTCGCACAGCAATAACTGTAATAATTCTAGGAAAGGCGATGCCAAAACATGACCAAGTATACCGACGTAATACATTTTTTGCAGAAACCATAACAACAATTTGCGTGTTAACATGTAATTAAAGCAAATTTTACCGTTGATTGCGTATACCAAACGCAATTAGCTTATATCCTGGGCGTCGAATGCGATAACAAAATAAAATATTGTAATGCCTCCATTAGCGTTCACATTACAGGGGGCGTCCGTCCCTTCATTACGATTCCCGCTAAACTATAATTTACATCATAATTTCTTCATATTCGTGTGAACTGTCCTAAAATGATATTAAAAGATAACATAATCATTTCATCTTTAACATCACCATAGGCTTTTGTTTGTCCAGTCCCAATTCTAATTTAAAGACAAGGGGCTGGTATCGTTCTTTGTTGGATTATTTTATACAGAACTAGCAGCGAGGCTTCAACAGAGTACTTCATCCCCAAAAATGCAACCTTACAAAGAACTTTACGAAACTCCAACCGAGTTTTACAAAATTAAAGAAAAAAGGCTAACTAGCTAAGTTTTAAATTATAATTTCTGGGATTTCATGATGAATCAGTGAGTGGTAGTTCGCTTACACATATATATAATAATAAATTGTGATTGTAAATAATAATAATAATGATTGTATTCTTTTTTCTGTAACAAAACTAATGTATTGTTATTTTCTAATGACTCGTAAACCTAATTCAGAAGTCGCCGTAACCGATAACGATACAGAGGACTACAATATACTAGCGATTCGCCCTAGCTTCGCGTGTGAATAACAGTGGCCAAGTTATACACACAAACCTTCCTAACCTTCCTTTTTGGGGACTTTATTTTATATGAGAAGATAGATATTGTTAAGTGGTTTTTTATAATCCCCTGACACTAAACGCTGTGTTAAATATACTTTTTTGTAATTATATTTTGTTTCCTTTGGCAATAAAGAGATCTGTTAGATGCGTAGGGTCTTTGATGGGAGCTTTTATGTACAGAAATAATTTAAGTCGCAAAACAGGCTTCAACATTTTAAGCGGTACTTAGGATCTTAATCTCCAAGCTCTAAATACGTATGTGTAAATAATTCACAAAGCTAAACTTATAGCTAAGCTAAACAATATTGAGTTAATTATCACTAAGTATATGAATACACTAAATAGATAAAATAATATGAGCTTCTAAAATTACTGGAAGAAATCAAAATTAAAGAAAGAATAAATGATAGGAACATTTTATATAAAATTTTAATAAACTTGCTGTAAGTTGTTATGAATAAATTATTGACAAATAACAAACCTTTAAAATACATTTCATTGTACCCAGTGCCATTCGCGTTATCAAGAAGAACCTAAGAAGCTCGATATGTTGAAATCCACATTAGAGTACACAGAAACATACGTGCAAACATACGCTCGAAAAATATTATCCGCCTTCTAATGTATTTAGGTATAAATAGATAAAAATACGGTATCTGTACTAATCATCTAAAGTTGCATAATTTGTTTGTTTTTTTGTTTGTTTGAACTCGTTAATCTTAGTTTCTGAGATTAGCGCGTTCAAACGAATAAATGGCCCAAATTGAAAATAATATTTCTATGTTGAATTGTCAATTTCTCAAGGAAGGCTATGGTTAAATACTATGACGCTATGATTCAAAGCCACGTCACGCGGGTGAATCCGCAGAGTGATGCTAGTATTGTAAATAATAATATAATGAAAACAAATGTGAAGTTTTTTGTTTTCATAAAATGTCATTACAACAACATATGTCGTGTTTTCACAGATTATGTCGCGGTCTATTTCGAAAATAATACAGAGAAGTTAAAAAATGACTAAGTGTGAACCGGACTCGCAGCTGAGGTGTCCGTAGAATTTTTCGCATTTGTTTTTTCCAGCTAGGTGACAATACAGTGTGACAAGAGACATACGGACAGCGGACTCTTACTAACAGAAACCTTTTTCCCCTTTGGTTACTGAACCTTAAAAACTAAATAGATTATAAAGTTTACATACTACACATACACCCAACTAAAAGGACAATGTGTCTCTTAACACAACACCAACGTTCCACAAAGAGTATTGTCGCTTATCTACAAAAATAATGGCCGCTCTACAACGCCCAGACAATTGTTATGTGTCGAATTAATTCTGCGCACTAAATAATTCTGTAAACTGAATTATTCGCTGCTGGGACACGAGGCCAGGACGCACGTGAGACTTAATGATGTGCCTGATCAAGAAGGGTATAGGACGTGTTGGCAGCGATATTGTAACACTAATTGTCTGCCTTTTCCTTGTAGTAATGAAGCCAAGTTCGAAGAATTACGAGAACCTAACTCTACGATTACCAAATTGTTTTGTCGACAACATGTTATTATTGCAGTAAATTGTCATACTTTATCTATACTAATATTATAAAGAAAAACATTTGATTGTTTGTTTGCATCGAATGAGGCTACGAAACTACTGAACAGATTCGATAAACATTATACCATCGGAATCCTACTTTATCTCTTATAAAGACAGACTATATAACATTTCGAACAACGTTAGATTCCAGTGTAGATACCTCGATAATGTAACGTAAGGTGTGAAAAAATACAGTCTCGTTAGAGAGTATGTATAGTACTTACGTAAAAATAGATGAAAATACGTCATATATACTAATAATATAAAGGCCCACGGTGGGCAACGCGTCGACATATCATCGGTCATGCATCGGTTAGTCGTAAAAACGCTCTGATTTCTCGTTTGCCACCTATTCTATAAAAAAAGTGTTGTATCGTCCATTTGTCGAGGAATATATACGTTACGACTAATAGACGGTCCTGCTAGTCGTGGAGTCGTCGTCGTCGGAGTTACTCGGGCAAAACCGCGGGGTAACGCAAGTATAATACAGATTGACATACATCATTCTTCTACTGGTCCACGCCTAAGCACTAAGGAGCCACAATGATAAGTCTTGGATTAGGTTTTCTGATGAAACCAAGTTACGGATAAGTAGTGTCCGAGTACTAACCGTCAAAGGTACGATCCATTCTATATTTGTTGCGCTGGAGGATAATTACATACGTACGAATTAAATGCAAATTAAATAATCATAATAATTTATTTGCTTAAAAAACGTTTACATACGGATGCTTAAATTACAATGTATTTCGATCTACACGCTTTGCTAAATTTAAATACATTGTAGCATGTAACATAAATGTATCAGTCATTTTATTATTTATTTAGTAATTATATTCTAAAAATAATTAATTATTACAATCCTTAATGCTAAAAGAATATTTTCCTTCAATCAATTAAATAATTTACATTTGAATATTTTAATGTTCCATGGTTAGAGATTACTTTTAATATGTATACTAACGTACATATCTAAACAACTTTTGTTAAGTTTGGCTGTTTTGGGATTATCCTGCAATACACGTTTAAAAGGTTCCCGCCGCTACGAGGATTAATATCGTCTGCCATTGTGAATAAGTGCTTATGTTTCTATACAAATATGCATATTTCATAGAAACAGAGCGACAGTAGAGGTAATATGCCTAGTTTATTAAATGATGGTAGAAACGATTCAACCGATTTAAGATCACATATTGCTCTAATGCACTTTTTTTTGTGCAATAAAAGCTTTAGGTTCGAAACTGTTGCCCCATGTTGTTAGACCGTACTGCAAGATTGGTTCAATATGTGACCGGTAGACTGATAACGCAGTTCTTTTGCTCGTAAATTTTTTAAGAGCCATACACAAATTTATTTATTTTAGATGTCAGCTCATGTATATGCAGCTTCCAATTTATACTCTCGTCAATGGTTTGTTCTAAAAATATTGTATGTGCTGCAGATATTATTTTTGGTACATACAAACGTTTCGCATTAATATAAGTTAGTATGATAAATAAATTTATTAAAAATAGTATGATAATAAATTTAAAATAATGTGACAGCTGCAACGTTACGTGCGGTTTTTGAGTAACCGGTGCCCTATTAGAGGTTCTCGTTGTTCCCCCTATACAGTAAAAAAATATTATAAATGTGGAATTTAGCAGGTTTCTTCAATTATGTAATTCCATACATCTATTTGACAGCCATTTGACATTTTCAATTATTTTATTTTTCAATATTAATTCAGTACATGCTCGATTATAGACTAATTCATTACAGCTACCATGTCAAGTGTAACTTATTTTTTAAATCTGTTTTATTAATTTCTTAGGGTTACATAAAATACAATAAGATTTTACATGTTCTATTAGGACCATGTGTTAATACGAAATCCTTCGGTTTCCCTTACCTGATTATAGGGTGGAAACAGGTGAGTGAGGAAGCATTTACACCGCTGTGCGCTCAGCAAACACCTTATAATTAAAAGTAAACGTCGTGTTTACGCGTTGCAAATACAGAAAAATAACAGGCGTACAGACACGGGTGGGAATCTCTAACGGTGTTTTCATCTTGTAATCAGTTAGAGGAGACACACACATCAAAATGTTTTTTATAGATCATTATTTGTTATACATTAATATGTCTGGCATACAGACGAAGGCAAACCTTTTTTATATAATAAAAGAACAAACTTGCAGTCACGAGCCTTTAAGTACCCACGTCCTTAGGCCGTATACATCAAAATCTAGTTATAATTGTTATGCCAACGTGTTGTCCTTCCCTACAATTCTTGACCAACAGAAACTCACAAACTGCACAAAACGCAACAGCTATCGGAGTGATTATGTAAGCGAGAAGTACCTATTCCTTAGTCGTGCCGACTTAGTTCAGCTGCAATGCAGCACGGCACTACCTCTTACTGCGGAGTCATTATCACTGCTTTCGGGTATTTTTTAATAACAAACCCAAAATAAGAAAAATACGCTTATATCCAGGGGCACCAGCAGTACGTACTACACAAATACGTAATGGAATTTCTAGCCAGTGTTTATGTTATATTTATGAACTTCGAAAATGATACAAGGGTATTAATTCAGCTTTTCACATCTTCAAAACTACATACATATTTTCTTTTATAACATAGGGAAGCAAACGAGCAATAGGAGCCCTTTGGCGACTATCGCTGGCACTACGGTGTAGAACAGCAACAAAAAATTTAAAAAAATATTATTGAAAGTGGGGGCTACATATCATATAAAAGTCTCTTTATATTATAGAAACAAGGGTCTCTAAAAGTGACCTCCGTCACAATTGGAATATCGTAAAAGCATCAACCCGCGGAAAATATCACTCTGCAAATCCGTAGGGAGCGAGATGAAAGTAGATAGAAGGTTGTCCTAATGGACGAATTTAAAAGGGATGATCGTGTTTTATCCCACGTCAATACAACAAACAATGTCAGATTACAAAGATATCTTAGTAAATTGATCCCTAGCCGTTCCTCACGCGCTTCGCTGAGCGAAAAATTTGGATTATAAAAAGGATTATTCTTACATAGTATCGTGAGAAATAACATAATATTAGTTAAATATTTGTAAGCTATTTTGTTAAATAACCAAAACGTTGCACTTAAAAATCCTAGCTATTATTTTTTTTTTTTGTTAACATTATATTATTAAATTTATTCTTTACTTAATAATGATATTTCATTAAAAAAAAAAGAAAAGTCAGAAGACAGGCACGTGGACTGCCGACAAAAGTGAAAACTTAAACCTGTCCGTGTCACATGGCACGGTGAAGCGAGTTTCATGTTTTTTGTTCATCCAAAAATTGCTCAAGACACCTTACGTTTTTACGCAAACTTACGAAGTACGTTATAACAACGCGTGCTCCATTATTTTTGTTCATCATTCAGTTATAGCGCTACGCGGCGCGGTCGGTGACCTAAAGCTCGCTACGCGTATCGTCGATTTTTGTTCACCCGAAAAGTGTACATCGCCACCAGTTATAGGAGATTTCACTTTGAAATGTTGTATCAAATAATAAAACATACTCGTAAGTATAAGCGTACAATAGTGTTAGCACGGGCGTGGCGAGCCATTCGACCGCACATTGGCAGCTGTCCGCATCTCCGTATAGAATAATCGCAAGTCCACGCCGACGGCACCTAATCGAACACATTGCCTAAACACAACTGTGCAATTGTCAAACCGCACACGCCTTTACACAATACGACATGCACTACAATAGAAGACTTGTCGCATTGTTAAACATTACATTAAAAACCTAAAGCCCGGCTGCTTAAAATATATTTGAACAAAGATCCGCCCTGGCTTCGTCCATAACACGGGTTGCTAGCATAACAAATTATACATTAAAAACGTCATCAGAAAAATGCCTTCCATCCAATGATGTATACCGTATACAAATCCGGACAGTACATTTAGAGAAAATCGGTCACGTACAGACAGACTTTGATTTAAAATATAACCCTATAGATGTACCCAGTGCCACTCGTGTTATCAAGACAAAGCATCATACGTTCAATCTTAGCTGTGGCGGGGAACATAGAAATCGACATACTCACACTGGAAATACTTTCATCCTCCACCTGAAGCAGTCGGTTAAAAACAGACAGCGACTGCAAAACCATAGGCGAGTAATCACATGATTAAGAAAAAGTTTATAGGCTTATTCGATAGGCTAGCTAGATGGCATAAGTATTCCCTAGATCTAGACATCGCGCACACTTCTGCTCCAATGGAATAACAAAAATATAAAAAGCATAATTTCTTCATCAAGAGTTTTCGCAACGCGAAAGGAGTCAAACAAAGCAAAACTGAAATACATTATTTTTTATTTTATGAATCCTAATGGCAAGCCATGCATAAATGCCCCAAAGCCAGTAGCGCAATAGAGCCAAAATTCAAACATCACTTTCTTACGCCATACTCTGAACAGAAATGTTGTTGAGTAGAATTTTTTTTTTAACCGTACTATGCTGGAAGTATCCAGTGCAGCTTCTCAGAATACATCGGGCTACGGTCTAGGCGAGATTGTGGTCGATATGGGGACAGCCCCCCCCCCCCTCTACCCGCAGATAGGAAGGATACATCCATATTTAAAATTAGCTAATATAACTATTATTATCTTGGCCGAGGGAATCAGTCTACTCAACCTCCCTCCTTTCGCGAAGGTTGCGGCTCATTAGTAATTTGACCGTTCTCTTCGATCAAAACGTGGCTGCAAAGTTGCATTAGTATTTTGACCGTTCTCTTCGATCAAAACGTGGCTGGGTCGACGCCCCACGTTTTTAATGCAGTTGGGATTGTAGTCCCCTGCCTTAGTGACGAGAGGATTACGATGAGCGGTAACTCGAACGGAGTGTCTTTTGAACAGCTCTTTGAAATGCCCCGCGATTGACGGGAACTGATCTCTGAAATCTCTATCTAGATCTAATGTGCGGATCAAATGTACGAGGCACATTCTGTGGCAATTCGCAGGAATCTATTTTGCACGCGTTGCAAAATTGCTATGTTCGAAGGGGAAGCGTGTGCGAATACTACGCCAGAGTATGAGATGACGGGTCCAATGCATGTTTTGTATAATGTTAGCTTATTTCTAAGCGACATTTTACTCTTTGCATTGATTAGCGGGTAAACAATCTTTACCCGCTAATCAATGCACATGACGAATAGTGCTTTCTTTCTAAAGTGCTCAATGTGAGGTTTGTATGTGAAAGCACGGTCTAGCGTGACGATCAGGTACTTGACGGATTGTGCCCTGGAGACGACGGTACCGTAAAGGGATACGGGAGCATGACTTTGCTGCTTAGTACATTAGACATACGAGTATATCAATGAACGCTATATGTATTCTTGAGTATTGGCGTTTAAAGACAAATGGCGTTCTATAAAATCATATTTTAATCAAAATATTTAGATTTTTGTCTATAGAGGCTAATAATGATTAAGTTTATTAAGCTTATGATCCGTATAATGGAATACCACTCGGCAATATTAATCGACGACACGACAACGATAAATCGCACATTATAAACAGTCTAACGAGAAACATTTCGTGTCAAACGACACTCGAGACCCACGCTGCATTAATTAATTGGAGGCTTTACTTTCATGAGCCAAACTTTCATTGTTAATTGACTTTCCGACGATATTACACTGTAGTGCTTCGTAAGAATGCCTTTGTTATTATTCGTGTATGACATTACATGAAATACGGTCAAATGAATAAAATAACATTGTTCATAACTATTTGTCATAAAGCTCGAGATATGGGCCATTTAACTCGGAAAATTTTAGCAAATCGGACGAGTAACTTATGAGATTGGCGCGTTCAATCGTGCAAACTCTTAACCTTGATAATATTTATATAGTTAGGAGCTAAACGGGGGGTGGGCCATTAGATGGGTGGAGGAAATTGACGCACCTGTATGTCAATTATGCGTATGTCTATGGGCATCGGTAGTCGTCTATTGTATTCGGTCTCTAGTTTGATCCTCTATGCTATAAAAAAACAATTAGTCGGAAGCGATGTAGTGACTACCAATTAGATGTGAACAGGGAGTTGAAAGTTTGAAATAAAAAACGGAAACGCGGGTAAAACCACAGGGAGCAGCTAATTAAAGTATAAAACATAAGAGTTCACAATTTTTTTTCTTTATAACACGAAATGAACCGAACAAGTCTTTTTTAAGGTGTGGGCGCTTATAATTACTACCCAGGGCAAACTTAATGGACAACTCAAGTGACTGAAACTTGAACTGGCCCCAAATTGACAATTCGACACAAGTTTTAGTACAGAAAAAAGTTCACGCTGGTAGAAACGCCGCCCGCTTCTTTATTTTTTATAGCTGTATATTTTCTCTTCATATGATACGCAGGGCAAACGCGCAGTTGGAACATTATGTTGCCTATAAGTAACAAGAGATAGTGCCATGATGCATTGCAGCCAAATTGCGCAGGCACGACCGGGAAGGCACCTCTCGCTCACATGATACCGCTGTAATGTCACAGCTTCTCTGTCGCGTCTCGTGCGGTTTTTAAATCGCCTGTGCCCCTCGGAGAGGAGGGGGAAAGGTCAGTTCATCTGTATAGCAATTGTGCGGATGTTTATGGGCGTCGGTAATAATCGGAGGACTCCCGACTCTTCGTCTCTTATAACAAAAAAAAGTATCAACGTCCATAAACAACTTTACAGTGAGTTGTTATGAAGACGCGTTGTCCTCTTTTTTTCCGATGGGCCGACAGACTCGCAAACCGCATGAAACGCAATACCATCACATTACACTTGACGCCAAGTACCAAAAAAGTGTAAGATTTCCAAGTAGTAACATCACTTCTTCCAGAATGGTTCATAGTCTCCTTTATCGGCCAGATCTTGTTCATCCTCTATTAAACAGATGCCTCTTAATTGATTTCAGTGGGTATAACCCTTATATTGACACTGGCATTCGTTTTTAAAGGCAAGGGAGAAAAATGTGTCCGCACGTTCCTAAGCGTTTGTAGAAACATAAGCATACGCCAGCATTTTAAAATAAAATGGTAGACAAGCTATTGTCTACCATTTTATTCGGACTGATGCTTTTTTGCCAGCTTTTTATTAAAAAAAATATACAAATTTGTCTTATAACACTACTGCTAATCGACATCCAAAAACCATTGCCATGTCCCCAGTCCTGGAATAATGAAATTTATAATTCAATCAATCCCAACATTCCAAACTCAGAAGTGTCGGTTTCGTCGCTCACGTATAACGTACCAAAACTAAATGAATTCAAATGCACACCGGCCGACACATGCAACGGACGGTAAATATAAAACAACGCTATCAGTCCCGCTACAACAATTATCAAGTGAGTAATTTAATTAAAAACTTAGAATCAACGGCTCCAACGTGCCACTGCGACGATAAATAAAATTATTTCGTTGCAGTTGTAAAAACAAGAAAGCGTTGAATGCGGTGCTAGAATAAATAGAGCCCAACGACGCTTTATGTTTCACTTGCGAGACTACCCGCAACTGCATTAACACACGGTAATTGGTGTTCAATTGTCATTTATCTCATCATTTCGTATTATACACGAAATTTATATGTATGCATGTAAATAAAATAGAAGATTTTGTCAGTGATTACAAAGTAGCTTTTTTAGATTGTATACAGGACATGCGTTTATCGACAATCTCACCTGATAAAAAGAGACGATGCGGTGGAAGATGTTACTACCCTTGCGGTGGAAGATGTATCTTGTCTTACTGGTCGAGTACCCGTAGGTATTTACTCGACTTTTCAGACTCTTAAGTTTGATTGAGTTTATTGAGCACAGATACGCCATATTTTATTTGTAAAACTGGCAATTCGGCCTCTATTATAATCCGTATATAAAAACAGAGACTGTTAGCAAAGACGGCCTCATATGGCGCAAAAAATTGTTTTGGCTTTCTTTAATGTGAAAACAGACCAAGAGCGAATCGGACTTGCTTAGGAAATCGATTGTGTTCAACCAAATTTCTTTTTAAGTTTTTATGGAATTCTATAACCTCATTTTTTACGTGTTACCCCATAGTAATTCAAAAGTTAGACTGCGTGGGCTCCTTATCTAAGACTTCACATTCGCTAATATCTCGCAATGTAAGGCATAATCAAAATAGTCTCTATGAACTCTACACCATTTAGAAGGACACATCGAATGATAACCCGCACGACTATGCACTTGTATATGATATAGGAATATTATCTATCAGTAACACGTATACTCTATATAGCGATCTATATACAATCCACCTTCTATGTTTTAAATATATAGCACCCATAGTCTCCGAGTAACACATCTGTGACGTACGGTCAGGCAGACAGACATGAAGAAAATTTTTAACGATTCAGTGTTTTCGCCTTTAGGCTACCGAACACCAAAAAAATAATGGAAAATTTTATTGATGCCACTATCATCAATGTTGGGTTCCGATACCGACATCGAGGCATGCCTGGAGTATGTTTACCTTTTGCTTACAGTTTCACTATTATTATTGACACCGATGCCGTATTCCGATACTGATCTGATGCCGTCAGCCAACGCGAAAACACTCTAAAACTTCACAGTACAAGTATACAATAGCTATTATATTTAGCACATATATTTTTTTCACAATCTACCCCCACGCGATCGCTTCATGCGACGGGACGCTATTAACTTGGCGTCCATGATGCCCCGAGTGGCGTCCTCCTCACATAACCACAACAGAGCCCCTGCAACTGGCGAGCAGCTGTAAGCGACAAAAGGCGCAATTAATGATAAACAAGCGTGCAACGGAGCGGCGACGAGTGAAGTCCGTGTCCATTAGCAAACCGAGTAAAAACGCTTAAACGCCCTACAAAACGGCGAAACAATTTCACAGCAATCCCGGCCTGAGCGACGTGTTAACGCCTCCGATTTAACTTTATTCCAGTCACAACAAACAAACAAAGGGAGCGTACGTACTGTATTATGTAACATTTTCAATGCTGACGGCATTTTAATGTTTTCTATTCAATTCAACTCAGAAACTGTCCCGTTGTTGAATATCAGTTGAATCATCTTTAAAATTGACGGTAGCTCTACTGGGTGTCAATTGGTCTTGAACTCATTGATGTCTTAAGTTTACGCGAGTGTTACTTCATACAATAGTACTACTTTTACAGATTTTGTCGCGATTTATTTAATTATTTAAATAATATGACGTTTGAGAAGCTTTACAGAAACTGTGACAAAATCTGCATCTGAGCATCCTGAAGTTGGCCCCCGCCATTACATTATACGTGATAAAGCGCAAATCCTCACTAGAGTACACCGATTCCTTCCAAGGATGACCCATGAGGCTATTGAAATTTAAAAAAACATCCAAATTGGAATATGGAAGATAGCTTCCTAGGTCTAGGTCTAGGTCTTCCCTCTGCTTAGAACCTTGTGATAAACATAATCGTATCAAAAACTAAACGTAACACCTCAAGACAGCAAGATATAGTAAGTACTGTTTACGTTAACCGGAACGACTTAAGACCTGTAAAATTCCTCGGGTACTTTTGATAGTTTTGTGACATGTGGACAACTGTCATCTTAGACCACTTGTGACCATGGTTTCTGTAAAGTTTGTAAAACGTCGGGCTAGTTAAATAAGTAAATGAACCGCGATAGAATCCATAAAAACGGTCATGGACTTCTTTGTTTTAGTTAGAAAGAATCGATGCCATGTTGTATGATCCGAAGCGCCCCTGTATAGGGGGCTGTCGATAGCACCCGCCGGGTATTAGGGGCTACCCGGTTCAACCGCGACACGCATTCTTTTGTCCCGGTTATGACCAATGACAGTGTGTTTCCCGCAAAAAGAAAATCGGTCGTTATTTATTCCAAATCTATCGAGGTCCAAATATTTATCTTTAGGCAATGAAATATCTCATCTCATGAGCTGTACAATAAAGATTGTGACGGCCCTAATGACTAAAGTCATCTTAAAAAAATTAAAGACAAATACAATAAAACTGGTAATGCAATACTGCAAGAGTGAAATATTTTACACTCAGATAAAACTTACCATTGCAGCGCTGCATATAATTTTAAAACGACCTGCATTATTGCATTTTATGGCAAGATAAAAATAGTTGCTCAATAAGTATAAAATAAGAGCTCGGCGGCCAAAAGCAGGGGTTTCCACGCGTTATTTATCCGCACTCAGCTTCTCCTGGGTATTTATATACCGAATTGGCAATAAAGGACAGTATCGTTTTTATTGTTATGGCATTGATATGCTTGGCGAAAAGGATCCAATGTGCGGAATCTGATCTTAACGCCAGTCATAGTTAATGTAAAGAGCCGTACTAAACTGCAATTATATTACAGAATTATAATACTATATGATTTCCCCATCATGTGCTTTAAAAGTATAGTCATTTCAGCAGTCCATACCCAATGTTGGTAAAAAAATTACAAGCAATGTTACATTCCCACCACAAAAAAAATCTCTTCGTCTTTAGCCATGTGAAAACAATGAATGTATTATAAAGAAAAAAAATGTAAAAACGTAAGATAAAAGACAATACGAAAAATCAACACAAAATGATTTTAAACGAAACAAAATAAAGGAGATATTCGCAACCCGACAAGGGATACGAAAAATCATTGCGTGCAATTTGCGAAAATAAAATATACATAAATCGATCGCCCTAGCCGCCAGCCTCACAACGATATTCCATTACCGGGCTGGACGCAGAATATGAAATGAGACTTGACCCTGCATTGTGTTATGCAGAGCCTAAGATAATAGAGGGCTGGATATTAAAATTGACAACGCAAACAGGGATTATTGTGACTTACCGCATATACAAACAAGCTGTACTACTTGGCATTAATTCCGAAACATCTACAGCTCACATTGTTAATACGTTTACATGAGTAATATAATCAATTTACATTCCATTAAAAAAAATTACACTCAGTTGAAGAATTGAGTAAGTTTGCGTAGTTGTACACAAACTTACTCAATTCCCTTTATTTACCGTTATTATTATCCAACATATATATTTGTGGAAGTGCTATCGCGAATAATTGTATGTTCATGTACGCAAAAACGGATTTAGATGAAATTTTGCATAGATGTCGATTGCAATCAGCAATTAAAATGGCAGGAAATAAATATTCTTAGGATAGATAGCGGGTGAAACCAAAGGACATTCGCTTCCAATTTAATACTTTCTTGTAAAATGATGAGAAAAAATAATGAAGAAAGAGAGGCGTTATGTATTAACATTTCCGTTGCAAATCTGAATAGGTGATATTTCTCCAGGCGAATTCGCACTTGAGTAGGCTTACCAGATATGATGTTACTGGTGAAACCATTTACTCTCCACAATTTAACACTTTCACGGAAAATTCTACCTAAAATTTTATTCTTTTCTTGTACAAATAGAATATCAAACATAAGTATTTCTTGGGCAACATTTATCCTTGGTTGACGCAAAACTAAACAGATCAATAATACTCTACTAAAACTAATGCCTACAATTCAACGACAAAATGACCAAACATAACCAAATGACACTGATTAACCATCATAATATTCCATTAGGAGCGTTCAAGATCCAAAGATTCGAGAACGGAAATTAAGTCGTGTAACCCCAAGTAATTAAATCAGTGCCATTAACGGTGCAGATGCTGCGAGTTTAGCGCAAAATGAATGGAGCTAATTCGTTGAATATATTAGCTATGATGCGTGTGCCGACAGAACCGACGGTCTACGGTTCGCCACAAATCGTACTAACTGAATAGCTGTAATAGCTGTAACAGTACCGTGCTCTTTATGGATGCCGCATATACTTTGATGACACCACATTAATCTATTAGTTCACGAATTGGTTTCTATAATGTTTTGCTCTCGCAATTTGTGTATTCGATATTGTTAAATATATTCACATTTCGGGTCTGTGTCGAAGAGTAATTAGCAATTTCTGTAATAAGTGGATTGTATTAAACGAATATAATCCAGTAATTTGTGTCTACCGCTGCTGGGCAGCTCAGAGTCCCGTCTGTTCGGTCTTAACATTTATGTCAGGCCTGTCACAAAATGGGTAACGGGTTGGTCATATCAAAGCATTATGATCGGAAGATTTAAATGTAAATAAATTTCCCTTCATTCTAAATACTATGACTAGACCTTGAAACAAAATTACCATTTAAGTATGTATGTGTTTGAACAAGCGTCCAAACATAAACTGGAAGACTGTTTTCAGTAAATAAATGTTGCTATTTTTTATAGATTTCCGTTCAAGTGCGACCCTTCCACACGTCAGCGATCAAGAGCATCACAGACTACCCTTTTGGTCACAGCGTCTCTAGCACGAATATCTTACGCTGGGACGAGGGTACATCTTTACAATTCAATTCATCCGAAAAAAATACGGTATGTTTTTGGGTTGATTAGGTTTAAATACTTATAATGTAACACTTCGGAAGTAAACTTAAAACTTATATTATAATTTTTGAATAAAAAGTCTTGTGGCTTAGAAAACTACACTATTCGTCACGCAAATAGAAGATTAGAAGATTTCTCACCTCTATTAACTATAAGTATCTTACAACATACGTCTTCAGATATAGATACATTAAGGTTTAAAGAATTCCTTGTATCGAATCTTACAGAAAAACTATTTTAAAAATGATCTTTCTTCTACAATAATGTGGTCATTTTATTTATGCAGATATTCACTTGTATGATAACGTAAACTAATCTTTACTTAATTCTCCATTATAGCTTAACCATATAGAACAGTAATTATGCATAATTATATAATTTAATAATTTATATAATTCACAACCTATTGTAGTAAACCAGAGCGTCCTATTGGGGTATTAACTTCCTAATGCACAAATGCTGGTGTTCTTAATGAGCATCGCTTAATCACTATCTTAACGGTTAAACTGAAAGTAGGGTTTATAATCCCGAGGTAAGGGTACGCAGGTGTTCTCAATCTAAATTGGTACGAGCCAATCGTTTAGCTTTCACTTTATTATACGGCTTAGTAGAATTTGTTCACATTTAGTTATGATAAATTTTCCTATGGCAGCTATTCGTTACCTTTTCTAGAGATTTAGAATATATTGTTTAAAATTGGAAAGGAATACGTCAGACACTATCTTAACATTAATTCATCTATTTACACTACTAAATAGAAGCTCAAAAAGTGGTCTAAGTTATTGATTAAAAAGTCGTAGTATAACATAGCTATGCCCTGCGATTTCACCCGCGTCGAATCTATTCAAAAGGAAGCATTCATTATTTCTACCTACTCTGTAATTTTTGCAAGACAGATTAACAAATAATGTGTATTTATAATGTTAAGTCGGTAGTTATCAAATTATAGTTAAGGTATTTGAAAATCGTCTTCCTCTAAGGATCGAATGAATGAAGCAACTTACATGCTTCATGTATGTAGTTAAAACATATATCAAATCACAAATACATGAAATTTATCATAGTAACTTTTCCTTAAAGTCAATAATACGGTAAACACTGAACGTAAACAAAGAACTCTCACATCATTGTAAAAACAAAAGAGGCAATGTTTTAAAAAGCATGCATTGCAGCGGTCGGGAAAGCAGGGAGTCTCAAAACTAAGAGGTCAGGAGTGGGATTGATATATGTGCGGAAGCACTCGACGGCTAATGAATGGGGTGTGGCACGCACGCCGCATGCCATTGCTGTGTCTGCGATCCGACTGCAGCGCTGCGCTACACAGATATTTATGATTTTCTCTATAGACATTGTTTCTGTTTGCCAGAATTGTGTCAAACTTGAAAGTTTAATAGTCATTAAATTGTTAGTACCTACAACGTACAGCATGTACTCGTACTTGTTGAAAAGGAACCAAACCAGAAGACTCTTCATCAATTCGTAAGTCATCACGGAGCATTATTTACAATGTATTTAATTATTTTTCTGTATTGAGAACCCAACAAGATTAGTGTTTACGTCTTTCACAAAACAATGTTTCGATTCCAATTTATTTTCACATATTTACAGTCCATTAAAAGGACCGTAGAGACTCAGTTGTAGTTTTTTATTACAAAAAGAAGCCTTATACGAAATTCTAGTTCACGAGTAAAAGAATATACCGTTGGTAACGCAATCTTTGTAATTTAAGGCGCTATTTAATATCTACAACAGAACAGCCTTACAAATCTGTAACTCGATCATCATCATCATCATCATCATCATCATCATAATCATCATCATCATAATCATCATAATCATCATAATCATCATAATGATCATAATCATCATCATCATCATCATAACCATCAACATCATCATCATAATAATAATCATAAGCATCATCATCATAATCATCATCATAATCATCATCATCATAATAATCATCATCATCATAATCATCATCATAATAATAATAATAATAATAATAATCACCTTCTTCTTCTTCATCATCATAATCATAATCATCATCATAATCATAATCATCATCATCATCATAATA
>JAFELO010001043.1:89453-103801 GCA_017140195.1 Eumaeus atala | reverse complement strand
AATAATCATAATCATCATAATAATCATCATCATCATCATCATCATAATCATCATAATCATCATCATCATTATCATCATCATTATCGCTGGACTGCTGCGCATAGACCTCTTTCTTCTTCTCTTTCACTCGTTAGTATTATTTATTCCGTACATTTGTAATCAGTTAATTCAAGGTTTCTCTTCGAGTAGCAATCACCTTCATGTTCACGTAAATAGTTTTGCTTTACAATTGTCATAAGGTACATTGACAGTAATTATTCGTCTAACTAAATAAGAACGAGCTCATCTCGAAACAATTTATAACTACATAACATAAAGGGTTTTCCGCTATATTTGTCACCGTAATTCAATGGCGCAAACCTATTTTAAGTTATTTTCTTTTTTCGCACTTACCACATCATACCCTACAGAAATTATCTGAACATCATTTAGGAATCGAAGACTTTGGAATTTGAAGTTTTATGAAGCTACCCTGTTGAATTACGGAAATCATGTAGCCAGCTTCCCTATTTAACATATCAATTCAGCTTTATGGTGCCATAATGTATTGTTTCCCGATATCCACAATTTCAGTACGAACTGATACGAGGAAATGATTAAAGTAGTTTGCAAATTTCCAAATCCCATCAGAAATCACGTGCAAGTTTTAAATTTTGATTCGGATAGGTAATTTACAATGATTTCTTACTTTGCGTATTACATAATATTCATTTTTATTTACTAAAACAGAACGCATTTCAGGAAATTCTATAGTTGGTAGTGCCATGGCTACGAATTGGTCCTGCACGAAATGCTGTTATATCTCCGCTATACGAGCTTTAAGTGATGGTCAGCATTTGGTGCGGTTTTTCTTGCCCTATTACCGTGGCAAATTGCAGATATCGCTACATAAGCTCAACAAGTTTGTTTATAGGTATTGACAGTCTTCAAACAGCTCCAACTGTTCATTATATTTGACATTATAGTAAATAAAATAGACTAAAAAAATTAAATTAATTAAATATTTCAATTGTATACAAATGAAATACAACAACTGGTGTATTATAAAAGCACATTTTAAGAAAAAGAAATTAAAGAAAAAATACACAACTGCAGTGATGTACTTTTTTTGTGGATAGGAAAGGTATTAGTCAGAAATCTTCCACGGATCTTATTGGACTTTTTGTGAGAAAAAGTGTTTTACGTGTGAAAAAATCACAAATTAAATGATGTTATACTAAAGTTAAATGAAGGAAACGTCTCTACGTTCGTAATTCGACCGCAATAAACAAGTTTTGTACACAAGATAGTGTCCGACCGAAAATTCGATTCTACGGTCGTAAAACCAGTTTCGGTCTGACCCTTCAGACAGTCACCTAACAGATTTCAGCAATACATTTAATGCTTCAAAACTAACTATCCAATTTCGTTAGACCTTGAGGTAGTCGTCAACAGGTAGAAAGGTCTTAGGCTTCACGTTATTAGTGAAGATGAATGTATATTAGGTCCTCCATAACACAGTAACGTAACTTAAAAAGCGTACTCCATGCAGCAGTCATTACAGCGATGATAATGTCCATGTCGGCGGCGGGACATTAATCATGAGGACAACCGGCTATTTTCATATATCACGTCAATAAATTGTGATGCCCCGCACGCTTGGCTGTATTTTATGTCATTTGATGTAAGAGGCAATAGTTGCTTAATTATTTTTGTTGTTGCATTCTATCATCGGGATGTATCTCTCAGAGCAATTCGCTGTGTTGGGCTTGTCTACGCTTCGGCAGCACAAGTTCAGGTCCGAAAAAGAAATAAAAAGAAAAAATAACAGCTGAATCAGGCGGATCGAAGAGGTACACAATGGGGTGCGGAAGAGGCGCTGCATCTTGCGCCTTCCGCACTGTTAGTGCCGTTGTGATCGTGTTGGGCCGGTATGGGAACCCGGACAGCTTAGACACGGCGTCGTGGGGACTGTTCAAAGGCAGCCGGACTATCCCGAGGAAGGAACACTTAGTCGAGGGCAGCCTGTCGCTGGTGTAAAACAGTTACATGCATATGTAGGGGACACTCCAATTATAGCGACTGAAGGGCTCCGATAAACGGTCTAGTGGGAGTCCGTAAATGGATGCCCCAGTTAACAAAAAAGGAGGTACCCTATAGATATAATATCCTCCTCCTGCTAGACGAATGTCGGCTTGGGCTATAAAGACTATACACATACTAAAGTGTAAACGTGTGTGTGTCTGGACAGTGTACTCCCTATACCCTTATTCTCCGATTTCGATGGATCGGCAGTCCGACACAAACGTAGAGAAGTTAGACGCAGGACCGACGGCTTAACGTGCTTTACGCGGGTTACTTTCAGACTACGTATTGTTTAAAAAAAATTAAAATAACTGTTTTGGTCCGCCTCGGGACTCCATGTAATTGACATTACCTCTGACGTAGAAAATAACAATAAATCAACAGAAGGACATACAATTCGACCGCACGTGCGGTGCAGCAGTTCATTACGCTGATGGCACCGGCCAAGATGTGTGGATAACAGACCGACTATTACACTACGGGTACAACGACAATTTGGTGTATTCACTAATTGAAAAAGTCGATCGATTCGCGGCCACTATATGAAATGAGTGCGTGACACAAGCCCACCAGGGTTGTCGCCACCCAGGTTTCTGTAGGCTCCTGGGATGTCCTACATAAGTGGTTGTTAACCAGTGGTCGCAGGCCAGCATCTTCATTGGTCCGCGAGCCACGCTAACAAATAAGTAACAAGAGTATCTCATAATCAATAAAGTAACTGCTGGTCCAGGGCAGAATAGAAATTTCATCTAATAAAGTTTAAGAACAACTGTCCTAGTTTGCGAAGCGTCGTTTTTGGAGATCCACGTTGAGATAAGCTTCGCGCGCGTCTTTTATTTTTAATTTAATTCCTTCGTAAAAAAAATATAAATGATAAAAGTAAGAAATGTGACTTTTGGCACTCGACTCCGCCTATCTCATTAGGGCGTTGGCGTGAAGATCCATTTTGGGTCTTCCTTTTTTATTCAAATGTTGATTAGTAATTAAGTAACACTACTAGTAAAATATTAGATGCCAATACTGCTTAAATAATCATATTTTTAAATAACTACTGTACATGTTAGGGTGTCGTTTCTTTATATTATTTTTGGTTTTCCAAATAAATTCCAAATTTGAAATTTAAGCATAGCAACCCTAGCACACACTGGGACAAACTACCCCCCCTTCCCCTTTATGTTTATGACTTGTGACAGTGGCAGGGCAGACAGTGCTGGGGCACTTTAATCGAATCAAGTGGTGGGTTTTTAATTGGAATAAGTCATTCTCCTTAATGAGTTATGTTTTGATAACGCCATGGAAGTCTATTGTTCGTACTTCTGTTGTATTTACTTTATGACGCACAAATCTTACTGATATTATACATGCGAAAGATTGCTCGTATGTTTATTGAGTTCAATAAGGATGCGAAATCGCAGTATATATAAATGTAATGACGATGGCCGTGCAGTAGCTGGTCCGGGATGGATGCGAGTAGCAGGAGATCGGTCAACTTGGCGTTCATTGAAAGAGACCCATGTCCAGCGGTGGACCGATAAGGGTTAATAACGATGGTGATACATAAATGACCTTTTATAAATATTCTGAAGGTTTATGCTGGAACATACAGGGAACTCTAACATATGCTATGTTAGAGTTCTCTGTCGATAGTCACCTATCATCATGTCATATAAATAGTATCATAGTATTGATTATCTTTGATTTAATACAATAAAACTGCTGACAGCAACTATAGAATTGCAATAAAAATCGATACTATCGTTATTACTAGTTCCCTTGACTATACATGATATAACAATAGTCATTTACTCTCACAATGGGCTTAAAGCCACATAAATCACTGTATAATCTCAAACAATATGACGATATTAGACTAAGAGCAAAGAATCCTAATCATAATAACTCAAGATAATATCGTGGGCAGGCGATGAACAAAAGGCGACAGCGGCCCGACAATGGTCGACAAGGGGAGCGGGGGAGGCGGGGTTCTTACAAATTACCCACCTCCAGATAACTAAGCAATATTAAATCAAAGTAATTTCTGTCCGCCGCTATCTAAGCTCAAGATTTAATTAGTAATTTTTCATAACGAAATCTACCCCCTTTTTTGCACTTTTATTTACTTGAATAGCAGACAGCATGGAGAATAGAGACAAGGAAGGGAAAAACTCTGGTGAGAGAGAACAGCTACAGCTAGCAGTTTCCTAATCTCTCCAGAGTGAGGCTAAATGACTAGAATGGGCGAATCTAAATTTACCCGCTTACAAGATAGCGCCGCCTTGTCTCTGGCAGATCAAAATTTTAACACAATTATCTTCACGCTAGTTCCCCCTTGATGAGGTAGGGAGAGAGAACCAAAGCCCCATTTGTCCTGTACAGTCCACTCTGTGTATAAAATATACTAAGTGTTCGCTCCTAGTCTCTGCACTCCATGCCATAATGTAGAGAATGCGGCATACATAATCTATTGCTTCAATTAACAAAGAACAACATCTAGCGACCCGCGAAAGTGCAATTTCGCCGTTCATAAAACAGGCAGCCGCGTGAAGCGCAATCGCATCTTTTCACTCCTACCCGCATAAGCAATTCCGCTGCTACTTGGCGAAACTGTAATATTTAGTGTTAATAAAGCCATTCGTATATAAAGCGGAGAGCACTGCGGGGCGGGGCGTTTGTGACTAAATTTACGACAAAGCCTTACGCCCGACATAGATTTAAATGGGAAAGCCTCGTGTTCATACATATGAGTGTTGAAAGCGCTAAGCCCTAGTTAATTGAAAACGATATCGCAACACGGATCGAAATATTCAAAATTTTAGGCCGATGTATTTCACGTTGAAACATTCGACATAGCCTATTGTTCGCGGCCGTGTGAAGTTATTAATGAGCCGATATAGTGGCAATATGAACCAAAATGCTTTCAATAAATTCTCTTTATATCGTGCGGTTCGAATCTCTGTGCGTCCCCAGGGTTTGTAGTTGATTAAACGTAAAAATCTGTTTAACACGATATCCGATGGCTGGCTCAACGGCTTGTTAGATCATTGTACATTTACAAATACAAAGTATTATATATTATTTATTACAGATAAAACCACGAGAAGACATCATATTTCTATAGCTTATGTTATCCTGGTACATAAGCTACAACATCGCCAAGTTTCATCATAATCCAGTCTGTAGTTCTTACGTGAAAGAGTAACAAACATCCATCCATACTTTCAAACTTTCGCGTTAAGATAGAATAGAATTTTGAAGATTTCGATTCATCGTATCTTCGTATCTTCGCCAATTGATAAATATAGTCTGATGACAATAATTCAGCCGTGAAACTATTTTAACATTTTTTTTTTTGCAGTTTATTTACTTATTTAACTAGCCCGAAGTTCCAGAAGCTTCAGAGCAACCATGGTCATGGGTGGACTGAGATGACAGATATTCTGATGTTACAAATCATTTAAAGTATCTGATGAATTTTAATAATTTAGTTGTTCCGACTAACGCAAACTGTACTTGTTATACCTTGTTGTCTTGAGTTTAGTTTCTGATTTGATTATGTTTATCACTTGGTCCCAAGCAAAAGCTGGGTTCTTCCCTCGTAACTATAGCGGTCATCGAATTTTAAGTAGGACAAAGTTTAAAGTAAGTCTTAACACACGGACGTACGAGCCCTGTTGCTGCCAGATACAGGGCACCTTGTTACGGGCTACTGGTGACCCGTCTTGTATGGTTTTGGTTCATCCGCAAGTCCCACACCCGGCGGATCCACCCAGGACCAATGGCAGAGCGTAAATGCATGTCCTCGCGAATCCAAAAAATGGCAACATGGGCGGATGGACTGATGATACCGTGCCATATATAACGGTTGCTTTAAGAACGCGTCACGTGATTATAGTGATGAGATGAGTATTCGTTAAAGAATAGTGACGTAACGCTGAGCGTAGGTACTATTAGATGAGCCATGTTTTTGCTCTCATACCGTTAGGTAATTTGTTAAAACAGCATTTTGCTATAGTAGAAGATGGCAAACAAGCAATGGTAGCGTTCTGACGTTTACTGACGCCCACAGATTATTGTAATGCAGGTGCGTTGCCTTTGTTACCCCTACCTTCGAACGGGCCACCGGCCGCTCACGAATCGCACGAAACACGGCAAAGTATCTGTGACCTTACGGAGGAATCATGAGCGAACAAGAGGTAACTTCCCAGTCATGCCAGCCCCATCCATTCCATTTCCATTCAGTATAGCACTACCTCTTCCTGCTGCTCCCAGCTATGTGATAAACAATTATTATGTATTCTGTTCTTAACATATAAAAAAAGTGTATGATCTCGTTATGATAACGCCGATGCCTAATTAGCTATCGCTCGTGAGCCATCTACGTGGTCACTCCGCCCTGGACAATTTTTTTAAATTATAATATATCGGGATGCATCTCTCCCATCAGCGGGAGACGTTAGTCCTCGTCGTCGTCGTCGTCGTCGTCGTCCCTCCCCCCCCCCGTTCTAGCTCAATCTTTTCTTGTCACCCGACGACCAATCATACATGTGTGATGAGAACTCTATCAATGAACTCAACATCTGTGCGGACGTTGTCATCCTACCTAATCGGAACTGCTGAGAAACAGATTTTCGCGGCTGCCTAGGACAACAATGTCCGCACAGATGTTGAGTTCATTTGGATTCTTGCGACGAAAACGAATAATACACAAACGAACTTTTTTCACATAATTGTTTTTTTACAGTACAAATTGTATAAAAGCGCCATCTATTACAACAACGCCGCTCCTTTAAGGCACTGCATTCACTACTCAGCAAGTCTACATTTTCATCAAGCGCTTTTATATAACGCCACCTAGCGGAGAAATCAAGATACTCGCTGTCGTCAAAAGCGATCCCTAGCGGCAGTGGAATACATCACTTGTACGACGCGTGTGTGATGTTTCAAAACGTTTCAAAGCTCGTTTCATAGATGTCGCTAAACGTAGAATCATATATGCAGTTGTGATATGTAAGTAGTAAGCTAAATATTTTGTGATTTCATAAAAATATGAAAAGGATTCATTAATTCTTGAATAATGGGTACTCACGAGTGAGACGTTGAGAATCATCCTGACGGGTGGTAATGTCTGAAACCAAACAAAAACATAGGTCAGTAATATTTATTAGGTATAAAAAGAACTGCCTTACATTCAAAGGCACTGCTCGTCATTGTTATCGAGAACAAAAGCTGGACGGGAGCACTTTTGTTCGTGGAAAGGCTTGTTTATCATGTCCATAAAAAATATTAAAAAAAGGAATACTACATAGGTACAAAGTACGTAGGTACAGGGCTATCCGTGTTTTGTAATGCTATCTGTTGCAACACCTGCCTTTTGTTTCATTTAAAACACAATCTTAAATAATATTACAAAGTTGAACTGTTTGTTTAATTAACCCCGTCACTGTCGAGATCTGCAGGTCCGATTCAAAAAACCTTTCAGTTAAAGAAGAACGGGAAAAGAAGGGTACTGCCTTTCGTCTCCCTAAACTAGAAGATACAAAAGTATACCCTAGTCCGATGAACTGTTATAGCAAATGCAACAGTATCGCTAACAATATTAGGTCCCAAGAAAGAAAAAAATAACCATTTATGAATGGTATATTACAGTCACGCTAAACCACAGCTGTAGGTAGCCGCGGCGCATACAAGCTAACAAGCAATCAGAGGTGGTTTGATGACTACCGACATAGATATCTGCATAACTATTATCATGTATGTGTGTTGACCTCCATCCCTCCGCACAACTAGAGTTTATACACAAGTGTTGCTATCTTATCATCCGTACAAGTAGAGTTTATACACAAGTGTTGCTATCTTATCATCCGTACAACTAGAGTTTATACACAAGTGTTGCTATCTTATCATCCGTACAACTAGAGTTTATACACATGTGTTGCTATCTTATCATTCGTACAACTAGAGTTTATACACATGTGTTGCCTGCCCTCCATTCCTCCGCACAATTAGGGTTTAAGTACATGTGTTGCTATCCAATCATCCGCACAACTAGAGTTATACGCATACACATGTGTTGCTCTCCTTCACCCGAGGATGTTCGGAAACACGAACACTACATGAATCGTGATAATAATCACAGCATAGCAGTATCTATATTCTATTTGAGAGTGAGTTAAGGCTCGGCCGCTGTGGTGCATCTCCCTCACAAAAAAAACTGGCTGCAAAGTGACAGCTGTGCGGTCGCACTTCTGATGCATCGTCTGCAGTTTGCAGTGGTACTTTATCTATTACTAAATTTTTTACGTTGCCCTTTTTTATTTATTTATTCATAAAGCTTACAGCCTTTTCTTTAGTGGATAGTAAGGGGTAGTCTCATGGTGTATCGCAGCCGAAGTGGATAACACTCGCTCACATGAAACCACCTTGGGTAGACAGTTACGGTGTCGCCTATCGCGTTTCGTGTGGTGTGTGAATAGCCGATGGCCCTTTACGATGTATGGGTTGATGAAGGGCAATGTATCTGAATACGCGGATGATAATAGGCGCCAGCAGTCGCCGAAAGGCTCTGCCTGCTCGACTGCTCCCCAATGCAAAAAAAAAATCTTACACAGGAAAATAAATCCCATTCCTTTATTAAATAATATTGCGAATGGAGGAACTCTAGGTTAGCTACAGTTGAAGATTACATGGTGAAGCTGTGAGAAAAGCTTTATTCTATAATATTCTTAATATAATATGGATTACACCTTAACAATACAATGAATTAAAATGGGTCGCACAGTACGCTCAGATGTTCACTTGTGTAAGACACGTTTTATAACTTTGTTATTTTTTTAATATTTATTTCATAATTAGTTCCACAAGTGTTACAGCTTAATGATCCTCGCCAAACTTTAACATTCGATGGCGCGACACGCTCGTTTCTTTGTCTACGTGTACCCAGCTTATTCTAGTTACATAGCTTATAACATAAATAAGAGAAACAGTATTGATGTCATAAGTCTACGCGAATGTTACTCATCATCATCATTATCAGCCCTAATAGGTGCACAGCTGGACATGGGCCTCTTTCAATGAACCCCAAGACGACCGATCTCCCGCTACTCGCATCCTTCCCGGACCGGCTACTGCATGGAGATCGTCAGCCCACGTTCACCAGGTGGGAATGTTACTTATTACTATTATTGTTGCCTCTCGTGTTATGAGCAAATAAATGTTTTTCTTTTCTTTTCTTTTTTCTTTTCAATTCAACAAATTTTACAGATTTATCGCAGTTTATTTAATTATTTAACTACTAGGGTGGATCGAGAAGTTCGTGGCCTAACCTACATGGAGCTATGACATCTTTTTAAATCTACCGTCATTTGTTAGTATGTGTCATATTGAATTATTTTGCGCAGTTTCATTCCGATACTGCACAATATAAATTTTCTGTGATTATTTGATTGAAGCAATCTGACGCAATTTTCAATAATGGAGAAAATTTAACACCGTGCAGTCATTAAGTACCTCAATAAAAAAGGCCTATCACCAAAAGACATCCATCAAGATATGGTGAGCACTTTGGGGGACTCTGCTCCATCGTATTCCAGTGTCAAGAAGTGGGTAGCTGAGGTTAAGCGCGGTCCTGAGAGCATTAAAGTTGATCCTAAGAGTGGAAGGCCTACATCCTCTACCACGAAAGAAAACATCGATAAAATTTGTGATCTTGTACTGCGTGACCGACGTTTAACCATTGGCAAGATAGCTGAGATAACAAACATTAGCTATGGCCGGGTGCAACACATAATAACGGAAAAGTTGGGGTTCCATAAGGTTTCTGCCCGAGGTTGCTTTCAGCTGAACAAAAACGAGTTCGATACACAATTTCGCGAGACTGTTTGGAAGTTTTTGAGACTGATCCCGAGGACTTTTTGTCTAGATTTGTTACCATAGATGAAAGCTGGTTTTTTTGTTCACCACCATACTCCTGGATCAAAGCAACAATCCAAACAGTGGAAAAAATCAGACTCTCCTACATCGAAAAAAGCTAAGATCGTTTTGTCGACTAACAAGGTCAAGGTTTTTTCTGGATGCGAAGGCTGGGTTGAAACAATGTCTGTAATCCATGATTGTCGCTACGAATTGCTGCCCCACCCGTCTTATTCGCCGGATTTAGCCCCCTCGGATTATCATTTATTCCCAAATTTAAAAAAACATTTGGGTGGCTCGAAAGTTTCGACCAAAGATGAGGAGATAGTTGCAGTAAACGATTATTTCGCCGACCTTCCGGAATCTTTTTTTTTTTCGAGGGGATAAACAAGTTGCAGGTCAGGTGGAAGAAGTGTGTTGAACTAGATGGAGACTATGTCGAAAAATAAAAATAAATTTAGATCCACTTTTCTTTCATTTTCTTGGTCGGGCTTAGAACTTTTAGATCCACCCTCGTAGTCCGACGTTTCAGAAGCTTTACAGCAACTATTGTCCACCCGTGACTATGGTTGCTGTAAAGCTTCTGAAACGTCTGGCCAGTTAAGTAATCGAATATATCGCGATAAAATTCGTAGAAGTAGTTTTATTGTAGTAATAGAAACAAACTATAATTATCTTCTTACTTATTTCTTTTAGAACGGCGCGATAATCGATTCCAATAAAATTCTCTGTATATGTTGAGCGCAGGTGTGATAATAGGTCGTAAAGTATATTTCAACTGTATGTATTCCGATGGGTGAAACAGCGGGGTGATGCTAGTTTACATAATATTAATATTGTACGACGTGTCCCATATCGACATGTTGTCTGTGCCAAGACGTCACTGTACCGATGTGTTGCCTAAGATTTAGCGCTGTGTTACTGTCTGGACTTGCCGGCCCATTACCCCATACGAGACATAATACACGTTACTTCGTCCGTATCGATCGCTCGATAAAAGATGTCAAGATATTACTTGGATGTGGGTGACTAATATGTATGTTGAAATGGAAAAAAAAAAACAATTGAAAGAGGTAAGACTTGGTAAGAGACTACCTCTGCTATGCTTCATTATAATCGAATTGGGCCGACACGACTGGGGCCATTTTCGAATAACACACTCACAACCGCCAAAACTATTTTCGTTTTAAATACTGTTCTCGCGACTAATTAACAAATAGGGTTTTAGCTTCGAGAAGAACATAAATTAATAATAAAGAAACTGGTCAACAGAAATACACCATCTCTCTAGCCTTCAGGGTTCATGAGGCTGGCGATAGACAGACCTACAGCGAAGTCGAAGTAAGCTTTGTGTTTGGAACCCTTAAAAATTACGACCCTTACATTCCTGTAACTATAACAACACAACAGAACAGCCAAGACAAGCACTCGACGGCCTTCCGCCCTATGACCCGAGGCTAAGAACTTTCGTGATCCGTGCCGGTCTGGACACTAATGAGGTACCCGGCCACAAGTATACGGACATTCCCTTCCCGCAGAGTCGGATCCGTTGCGTTCTCCTATAAAGCCTTGCCCAGTCTCTTGTCATTAAGTCTTTATTCCTTATTACACTATTTAATGCACAAATGTACAGAAATGGTACTCCCATTTCTGAACATTTGTGCACACCATTAGTACCATTAGTAATAAATAATGATCGCCAATGATCACAATTCGATATTAATTATTAAAAAGATTTATGTGGGTACTTGAATAAAAACGGAATGTGACATGTTACGTTTATAGCGCTAGTCTGAGCATGTGTGCAGTGCCGTAGTGTACTTACCGTTCTTCTTAATTCAAATAAATAAAAATAAGTGAATATCAGCTTTCTGCGCATCTTCTCCTTATAATCTTCGTCTCGTAATCGTGTTCACTTACATTATTAAACTTCGTAGCAAATATCAAGTTTCTAGATACAGTAGTTCGGCGATTACAAGCGTCAACCCGCGGTTTCTAACGCGTAACTCTGGTACTATTAGTCGCAGTCCTGACATGTAGCCTATAGCCTACCTCGATAAATGGACTATTCAGCACAACGCGCGTTAAAACAAACCAATAGGCTCTTCAGATTTATTTTATTAATATAGATAATATATTATCTCCAATAATCATACTATCCCACTAATGTGACAGATTTTACGCGTGTGAAACCGTGGGGCAGAGATAGTATCCAATAAATACGTTTCAAATAATTTACGTTCAACGTTAAATATGAAAATACACAGCACATTGGGTGAAATATAAAAGTTAAATTGAAAACTTTATGAATCATAAGATTTCCAAGTTGGATATTAATGGATTCAAAATTATGCGTCCGCCTGCGAATGGGGTCAGAAAAGTAGTTAAATTGCTTATGAGAACATTATTTCGAGCAAAATAAATGGATTGCGGATCCAGCGTTTTGTAGATGAAATCTCAATTTACACTTTTATTCCAAAGAGTTGTGAGTGCTGATACACTTTTATATCAGATTTAAACGGCTAAGTCTGAGGCTAATCACTGCAAGCTGATTAGGGCGTGGGTTCGATTCCCGGTTTGGACCCAGGGTAATTGATTGATGACTTTTCAAATTTCCAACAATAGTAAAGTGTGAGGAAGGAAATGGTGTTAGATACACTTCTGTTAGTATATAGGTAGAGCTGTCGGTCTAGCTCTTGATTTCTCAACGGTCGTGTCGGAAGAAAGTGCACACGTATCTGTGCACGACCGGGGAGGTGCCTCTTGTTCACATGCGAGAGTTACTTCTCGACCTGTCCATTTCGGCAGTGATGCAACACAGCACTACCACTAGGCAAGGGTGTAAGGGAACCGTCACGTTTCGTATCTCACCGAGGGAAAGGGTACAGAGGTGCCAAACCTCTGTGATAGTATCCCTGTTGGCTTCCTATGAAAAAGCCCAAATTCCCCTTACCAAAGCAATCTTCACTTACATCGACTGTTTTTCATAACTAGTATATTTATTAACTGCCAGATTGGACTTGACCCCGCTATACTCAGTAGAGCAAGGATCATCTACACGTGTTATCACTTGTGTACAGTATAACGTTACCATGAACCGGATATATAGTGCAGGGGACATATCCTACACCTGTTGAGTTACGTATACTGAATACAGTAGGAAGACGGTCTTTATTGGGCTACATTGTATGCCCACACATATATGTATCCATAGTGTCATGCAACTACGCGGGACATATTGCAGCGCAGAAGTGTAATATAACTACGCGGGACATATTGTAACGCAGAAGTGTAATGTAATTACGCGGGATATGTTGTAACGCAGAAGTGTAATGTAACTACGCGGGACATATTGTAGCGCAGAAGTTTAATGTAACTACGCGGATCATAGTGTAACGCAGAAGTGTAATGTAGCTACGCGGGACACATTGTAGCGCAGAAGTGTAATATAACTACGCGGGACATATTGTAGCGCAGAAGTGTAATGTAACTACGCGGGACATATTGCAGCGCAGAAGTGTAATGCAACTACGCGGGATATATTGTAGCGCAGAAGTGTAATGCAACTACGCGGGATATATTGTAGCGCAGAAGTGTAAGCTCATTCATCTACTCCGATGGGACGTTTCTATAGACACTAGCTGCTACTTCGCAGGACGTGTTATCATCCCCACTATGGTTTGAGCCTTCTCGTTGCGGTGGGTCTCAGTAGCCTGGGGTGAACTCAGGCGATTGAACCGAGGGGGATGATCCACCCCATGAGAAGAGGGGGCTAAAACGCAGGTGAAGGAGCGGCATGGAAGAGCGACCGTCGTACCCCTCTTATAAGAAAAGGGGACAAAAGAGCAACAAGAGGAGGCGCTTTTGCGCACGGGTCAAGGGGCGAGGATAGGAACCTCACCCCATTGCAATGTCCCAAAGTTGGTGGGGTTGTTCTGTGGTGCCGGGCAACCCTGCTCTGGAGGAGGCATCGATCCCTTAGGGACTGAATAGCCGTCGAGGATGATTTATTGTTCCGGGCGCCTCACCAATGGCGGCACTGACGGCACCCGCGTTGGTTTTTTTGGTATTCGGCACTATAATGTGCCGCAAGCCTCACGTACCACTGGACCGCATCCCTGGCCAGTGCAGGCGCGTAATTGCGTTTCCCCGCGTCAACAAAAAAAAACATGACCGACGGATTAACGTACTCTCAGAGGTACGTGTAACATCCCAGTTTCGGTAAAAGCGGTTAAAAGCGACGTTTGGTAAGAGTTCAGATAGCGGAACAAATAGATTGATGTAAGAGGCCAATGGATGATCTGTGTATTAGGTACCTAGTCGCGCAGATGCCTATGAATGAATATCGTCTTGCCCTGGGTTTATCTAACTCTACT